>JAPKLW010001581.1:92502-177916 GCA_026898455.1 Plectranthus barbatus
AGGATAATTGTGTTTGCGACACATGTTTGTTAATTCAGACAGGAGATGAACATACAACAATTATGATTCCCAGTATATTAACCAATAAACCTTGTACATAATATACCAATCATAATGCTTTCAGTATATAAATCCATCATACATTCCCTCGGAAGCTCATGAGGTTCGTTATGCTAAGTCCTGCAGGTTGAATAATTGATTCAAGCATAAGCAATAAGGGTTGAGTGGTACTACTCAGGAATAATAAGATATTAATTAATTGCAGCTAATTGTCATATGCTGAATTAATTAATGAATGTCTGAAACCTTAAATATGGGGATTAACCAAGTCAATGCAACCCATTCCTAATAACGTGATAATAAAGGGGTAGGTCAGCATTAATTCTCAGGTGGCATGTGTTGGTCCCTGATCAGAATCGTTGTTAAAGCAGCGGAAGACTAAGTTAACAAATGCAGCGGAATATAATGTTATGTTGCATTTTTCTTCAAATATTTAGCTCGAGATAGTTGTTAAGATTGTTTCAGATATACTCTAGCAACTTGAGGTTGCTAGGTTTTAAATCAACACACAGATACAATAAAATAGTAACAAGAACACAAGGTTTATAGTGGTTCGATCCTTAAAGATCTATGTCCACTCCTCAGTCGAACACTGAGAATTCACTAAAAAGATATGTTCAAGTACAAGGATTCGCCTATCTCCTATAGCAGGTGGTGAGCTTTCGAGCCAGCCACTACAAAGCTATCCTCCGTTACTTAGATCTTTCAGTGGGCAGTTGCAGATAAGTCAAGGGCGCACCTTCATAAAACTTAACCTTGTTGTAATGGAAGCTTTAAAGTTCTTTCTAGAACTTTCCTGGGGGTTTTGGCAACAGCCCATCAGAGTCAATCTCTTTTAAGAGATGTGACTGGTAGATGCTTCCTAGGATTGAAGTTATCCCAATGATTGATCCTTGAATGAAGTCAAGGAATCCTCTTGAATGTAGTGTCAGATATTCAATGTTGGACACTTGTTGTTGAGAACTTTAAGATTCTTCTTGTCTTTAAGGAGCTCTCAACTGACTACTCTATTTTTGCTTTTTGTTCGCTTGTCAAAGGTATCTCTTGCGATTTGCAGTTGTGTGTTGTAGTAGAGCAGTAATGTTCTCTCTGTTTGGACTTCTCTTTTATATCTCGAGATTCAAAACTCGAATCTCCATACCCGTTAGACACAACGGACTTATTTGTCCAAAAGAGCAGGTACTTTATCGTCCTTTCTGGCGTGGTACAGTGCTTTATCACCTACTTCGGAAAAGCTTATCGTCCTTGGTTGTACCTTTGTCAGAACGGGCGTCTTAGCAAGTGTTTGCTGGATAATTCTTTGCTTAGCATTCTATCAGACTCATTTACACTTTGATTGTTGACTGCTAAGAACTTCTTAGCAGTCTGTCTTAGTATCCAACTGCTGACTCCTCAGCAGTTGCTAATTCAGCACTTGAGTATTGGCTCTTGATTGCTATAACTTCTAGCAATCTCTTCTATAGTAGCGAATGCTGACTCCTTCAGCATTCCGCTCTCTTCCTTTCGTAGTAGCGAATGCTGACTCCTTCAGCATTCCACTATTTTCTAACTGCTGACTGCTGACAAATACTCCTAGCAGTCGTCATTTCCTTCAGCATATGACTTGCTAGCTCCTTAGCAGTCATTTCCTTTTGTCTGCTGACTTCTCTAGCAATCTGCTTGACTGCTGAGAATGTTCCTCGCATCCGGAATTTCCGAAGTCTTCATTTCAATTGTTGAATCCTTCAGCAATCTTCCGCAAGTACTTGTAATCTATTACAACTCGAAATATTTCCTAAACAGGACATTACACAAGAGTTGCTAGACTATCTAGATTTCAACAAAGATCGACCAAAGTAACTAAGACTTTAATTCAACAAAACCTTTACAATTTGATCTAAAGAGGGAATTTGCAACATAAATATAGGAATAATTCCCAACAATTTTCCCTTTTTTGGTGCGATCAAAGCCTACTATCAATTGCTGAATATAAGATGGAAAATTTTTCTAAGTTTACAAGTAATTCTAATACAAGTATCAGATCTATTCTAGCAAACTATAGATTTAAATAAATTCCCCCTCAATAAATGCAAGGAAATATTCTCGATTAAAACACAAGTAAAATGCTTCTTAGCAATATGCTCGAAAATCTAGCACCCAATCAAAGCAAGCATTTACTACCAATCACAAACTAATAACTCAGCATCGACATGCAATTTTCCTGAATACACAAATAGTGTATTTCAACTAAGACACTCAAAAAATTCAGAAGTGGACAATGAGTAATTGTCTAAGTCTGATCCAGTTTCATATATTGATTTGAGATTTTACAAGTACATAGAAACTGAATAGAGCAAAAGAAAAAATGTTTCAGAAACTTGCTAAGCATAATCAAATGTAGCTTCAGGAGTCGGGAGCCGGCTACTTGTCATATTTATCAAATTTGCTCATGGCCAACTGCACGAATTTGTCATAGTAATCTTTGTTGGCCTGTCGCTCAGCAGCTTCCCTCTCCAATTTTTTCGCAAGATTCACATTCTTCATTTCCAGCTTTTTAAGCTTCAATTCAATCTCTTTCTTCTTGAGCTCTTCTTCTGCTAATTGGCGTTCTTCTTCTTTTGCCGCTATTTCATCTTCTTCTTACTTCATCCTCGCAGCTTCAGCAATTCTTGTCATATTTATCAAATTTTCTCATGGCTCTTTGTTGGCCTGTCGCTCATCAGCTTCCCTCTCCAATTTCTTCGCAAGTTTCTCGTTCTCAATTTACAGCTTTTTAAGCTTCAATTCAATCTCTTTTTTCTTGAGCTCTTCTTCTGCTAATCGGCATTCTTCTTCTTTTGCAGCTATTTCATCTTCTTCTTGCTTCATCCTCACAGCTTCAACAATTCTCCTCTCTTCCCCCTCTTTGATAGCAGCCAAAAAGGTGGAAGAAAAGGATTGAACACTTTCCGCGATCTACTGCTGGGATTCAGCTACCTCAACTTTCATGACCTCCATGTCATGCTTAACTCCTGACATTTCTCCAGTGACATCCGCAACCTCCTTCCTAACGTCGGCAACCTCCACTGCTACCTTCAGAAGGATATATTGCACGACAGCATCGACATAAGAATGAAAATCACTGGAGCTCACCGATTGGGCATGTAATAAAGAATCTGCTTGCACCAACTCTCAGCTCGCAGCAGACTCATTAGCAAGATTGTCAGCGTCCATGTCAACATGCTGTGTGGCTTCTTTTATTGCCATAGCAACTCCCTCAAAATACTCGGCTTCCTCAACAATGCTCTTGGCCTCCTCTGCTTTCCAAACTTTTGCCTCAACAAGGCCAACAGCCTCTGCTTCATCGGCAACCGCTACATTGTATTGAGCGACATCTTGTAGGAGCTCAGCCTCCTCCAAGTTCCAGATTTCCTCCAAGGCTTTAGCAAGCTCAGTAGCTTTGGCTTCCTCTATCTCCGCAGCTCTAGATACGTCAAGAATATCATCTTCCAGAAAAAAATATAATCATCTGTTCTTCTCGGCTCTGATTCTATGCCAGCTCCTCTTGCTCTCATGCAACAGCCATCCTGGCTAGCAGACTCTCCTTCTTTTGTGCATCATACTCGGCTTGATGCCTTCGGTACTCAGCGGCAGCCCTGGCTTAGCGCTTTGATAGTTCAATGCGAGCATTGGAATGGCCATTTGGAGCAAAGTATGATTTCTACAGGGATTTAGAAGCAGAGAATAGGCGGTGGGCTCGGATAGCTTGAAGTTGAGCAAATACTTGTTTATCAGTGAATTGTTTAGTGCCAGGCACCTGATCTATCCAATCATTTGCCCATTGCTCCTCCTTCCGCCAGTAGTTGAGCCATTTGGTGGTTATGATCAGCATTCTTTCCTCAAAACATAGTTGGTGCATGATGTAATCAAACATCTTCCAACGTCTAAACTCCTTGCCTAACACCTTTCCTTCTTCGGTGTTCTCATCCAACTCCACATAATAAATATTAGCAATATCGCGCTCGATCTCAGCCAAAATAAACTCCTCAATTTTAGAAATCATTGAAAAGATATTAGAGTTTACCTCTTCTTCCAAAAATAAAGGAGCACACCATTTTGCGATTCTTCTTATCTTAAATCTTCACCCGAGAAGTCCTTGGAAGGGAACGCGCAGTGTCTCATTAGTGCTTGTAGGGATCTTCCTTAGAAATCTTGCATCGTAGACATCCTCGAATTCTCCATCGGAGTCTGATTCTGAATAGCAAGATGCCACAAAGCCTTCATCTAGGTCATCTTCTTGCATATGCTCAATAGTGGGAGGAGTGTCAGTGTTAGGCCTCGCCTCAGCACTTGGACTTTCAGCAATGCTAGCAGGCTGCTCAGCATTTGGTCCCTCAGTAACTCCTACAGGAATGCTAGCCACCTACTCAGCATCTACTCCTGATCCCGAACAACCAGCATCCACAAAACTCTGAGGCTGATCCTCAGCAGGTTGTTGAAACTCAGGATGTTGTCTTCCTTCAGCAGATGGGGCGCTACTGCTTGTAGGCTCCCAAATAACAAAGCATCCTTGGCTTTGTGGGCGTGCAGGAGCATAAAAAACTCTTGCCAACAACAATTGGCTTAAGTCCTTGTCGGACAAAGCATCTTGATGTGCCACAGGGATAGGAACTTCAGTGATCAGTTTCCCTTTCCCTTTCTTTTGCTGAGCTGCTGCTAACTCAGCAGCCTCCTGAGCTGCACTCTCTAGCAGCTGAGCAACTTTCTTGGCTGCAAGCTCGTCAGCAGCTTGCTTGACCTGCTCAAAATTTTGGTCTCTGGCTTCAAATGTGATCTGCGCCATCACTTTCTTGTATTCTTTCTTCTCTTTCTCCTTCTTATCTCTCTTCCTCTTCAGATTCTTCTCCCTGATTACTTTTAATCTTTCAGAAAGAGGCTTGGAAGAGAGTGGACTTACATTCCCTTGTTCCTCAGCAACGGGAGTCTTCTCAGCAGCCTCTTTCTCAGCCGTTTCTTTCTCAGCGGCTTCTTTTTCAGCAGTCTTGACAATCCTCCTTCTTGTATGCTTCTTCTTCGTAGGAGAAACATCATCTGTCCTCTTCCTTTTGGGTATCGCAGCTGCAAGCTGACCCAAAATTGGAGTTGGTTGCTCTGCTTGCTTCTTAGCAAGAATTTCCTCTATCTTCTCCACAGGCAGATCTCCGAGCTTCTCGATATCTCTGAGATCCTGGAAGCATCCTTCGATTTCAGCGGCCTTCTGGATAGCAGCAATCTCCTCAGCAGTCATGGGAATTTCTTGTTCCAACTGCTGAATGGCGAGAATTGCAGGATCCTCATCTTCCTCAGAAACAGGATGGTTGGGATCAACATTTGACTTGCCCTTTAGTTTGATTGGGCGGGACAAATTTGGAGGGGGCGGCTTCTTCTTCGTCTAGGGAATGAAGTCAGTAGGGAGCAGCGACTCACCCCTGTCGAGCTCATCCTTCTGAAAAATAGTTTCAATAAACTTACTAATTTTCAGTCCAAAATTGACATTGGACATGAAAATTCCATCCTTCTTTATCTTTAAATTCTTCTTTGCGTGGTCCAACCACTGCGCTCGAAAAATAATTATGCCCAATTCCCCTAAACTTCATCGACTAACGACATCAACACGGCGTATTTCTTGGCCGATAATTCTGAGTATGACCTGGCGTCGCACTGGAACATTTTAATGACCAAATCAGCGAGGAATCTAAAATCCTCCTTGAACTGATTTGTCAGCGTTGCAACCTTCCATGGATGCTTCGCATCCTCTTTCACTTCGGGCTTCTTCCATAATTTCCACCTGGCCCTCATTTCATTCGTATTCCAACTTTGTAGGTGGAGATGCATTCGCTTGATTTGCAAAGACCGAACGTCTTGGCAAGAACCTCAGCGGTCACGGTATTGAGTGTACCAAAAACAAAGGTCGTGAACAACATGTTATCATCTGCTATAACTGCTTAGGCATAAAACTCAGAAACCATATAAGGGTGAAACCTCAAAGGTTCAACGGACAAATATTGAACTACCTGCTCCTTAGCCAAGGTGTTCATTACCTAATCTGGAAACTATACGGCGGCAAGAGGCATGTATAGGATCCGGTCTTTCATAATCTGAGCTGCTCGCTTCTGAGCATTCGAGAGCCCAGACTGCTCCTTCTTCCGAGCAAGAGTAATGAGGCGTGCGTATGGAATGGAATCGTTGATATCCTGCTTCTTGACGATCATGGTGAAACCGGCTGCATGCCTCTCATGTAGTTACGTGCCATCAATAGGATGTAAGGTTAAATTAGGAGGGTTCTCAGGCTTTTGGGTAGAACTAGAGGATTCAGGATTGGTAGACATATTTGAGAAAATTTTGAGAGATTCAAAGAAATTTTGAGAGTTTGGGAATTTTGGAAGGCTTGAGATTTTGGGATTCAGAATGTAGAAGGTTTCAAAAATTGACGAAGTATGGTGTTTATACCTTCTGAGTGCTGGATCTGATGGTTGGGGGAAAACTGCTTCAAATTCAATCGACGGTTTAGGAGATTCGAGACTCTTTGTATGGAGTCCCACGTCCCAAAATGCTCGAGTACTTTTGACGTGTTGCCTCCTAGTTTGTCGCAGCCAGTTGCACGCATTAAATACATCATGTCAGACACACTTATGGGATTTGAAATTCAAAAAATATGTGCCTTGACTTTGCAAAGAAAGTCGGAGATTGCTAAGAGCTTGGACTCAACAATCTGCTAGCAATAGGATCCTTAGCACTCATATGAACTGCTGAGAGCTTGGACTCAGCATTAAAAATGTAGCATTCAAATATTGATTGCTGACACCACTTGTAGGGTATAGCATTCTCTTATTGTCTGCTGAGAGCTTGGACTCAGCAAACATTTCTCAGCAGTCGTCTGTCCCACTTGTTGTTATATGATGAATATTATAACATATAATTCTAACGAAATGCAGAGAGCTTGGACTCAGCATTCAACCTCTAGCAAGTGTCTGAATCACTTGTTGCATATTACATAGTGTAATATTACACTACTTAGGATCTGTTTAGAGCTTGGAACTCATCAATCATATCTTTAGCAACAGACATTAGCATCTCATAAACGTAAGCTAGGATACGTTTATCTCCTTCTACTCCGAAAATCCAAGAAATCCAGAAAGAATGAGAGTTTGAACTCATTCATCCCCATCCTTTTTTTAACTCCATGAGTCCTAACTTCAGACATAATTCCTTAAATATGGCCTCAGCAAGCGGCTTAGTGAAGATATCAACAAGCAGATCTTCTGTGCATATGTATTGTACATCGATATCCTTCTTCTCTTGATGATCTTTGATGAAGTGATGTCGAATATCAATGTGCTTCATCCTGGAATGATGAACAGGATTCTTTGTAATGCACCTAGCACTGTTGTTGTCGCAGTAGATCGGCACGCATTCTAGAGCAATGTCATAATCTTGTAGTTACTGCCGAATCCACAACACTTGCGCACTACAACTTGCGGCTGCTACATATTCTACTTTTGTTGTAGACATAGCCACAGAGTTCTGCTTCTTGCTAAACCAACTTATTAGCTTGTGTCCAAGGAATTGGCAGGTGCCACTCATGCTCTTTCGATCAATCTTGCACCCTCCAAAGTCTGCGTCTGAATATCCACTGAATGCTAGCCCATCAAACCTTGGATACCAGATTCCTAGACCTTCTGTGAACTTGAGGTATTGGATTATCTACTTAGCAGTATCCAAATGCGACTTCTTAGGATTTGCTTGATATCTCCAAACCCTTACGTCATAAGAAATATCTGGTCTGCTAGCTGTTAGATAAAGCAAGGATCCAATAATACCTCTATAAAGTGTAGGATTCACAGGTTCTCCTCCTTCATCAATGGAGATCTGGAAGCTCGTGCTTAGTAGAATCCTTAGGCTCTTTGTTTTCTTTAGACTATACTTAGCAATGAGATCTCTTGTTACTTCCTCTGGTGAATGAAGATCCCTTCGCTTGATTGTTGAACTTGAAGTCCCAGAAAATAGGACATCTTCCCCATTATGCTCATCTGGAAATTGCTTTGCATTAGCTCTGAAAATTTTTCACATAAGTCTGGATTCTTAGAGCCAAATATAATGTCATCGACATATATCTGCACAAGTAAAATACTTCCTTCATCCTTGATTCGAAAGAGAGTGTGATCAATCTTCCCTTTCTTGATGCCATTGTCTAGCAGGAACTTGGACAAAGTTCCATACCATGCCTGTGGTGCCTGCTTCAAACCATATAAGGCTTTCGTGACCCTATAAACTTGGTTTCCTTGTTCGAAACCCGGTGGTTGCTCAACATACACTTCTTCTTTGAGCTCACCATTCAGAAAGACACTTTTCACGTCCATCTGCAGGACTGAAAACTCATTGTGGGCAGCATATACAAGAAACAACCTTATTGCTTCCGGTCGAGCTACTGGAGCAAACGTTTCATTATAGTCAATTCCCTCATGTTGCCTGTATCCTTTGGTAACTAGACGCACTTTATTTTGGACAAATGTTCCTGATTCATCCTTCTTATTCTTGAAAACCCACTTTGTTCCAATAACGCTTTGATGCTCGGGTCTATCTACAAGATCCCAGACATGATTGCGTGTGAATTCAGCTAGCTCCTCCTGCATAGCATTCACCCAATCTGGAGATTGTAGAGCATCTTCAATCTTCGTAGGTTCTTCATGCGATATGTAGCATGCTAGCATCAAATTTCCTTGTCGCGTCCTTATTGGATCATTGACGTCATCAATGATAGCATCTAGAGGATGAGCACGTAGCCATTTTGGTCTGGGGTTGTTGGTTGCTGGGGTTACATTGCTAGCATCGCCTGCTGGAATGTTGTCTGCTAGACCATCCTCCTCAACAATCACCTGAGGTTCAGCATCTTGTACCTCAACATTCGGAATCTCAGCATCTGCGGTCTCAGCAGCTAGAATCTCAGCAACTTCATTGACAATCTCCTCAGCAACGCCCAATCTTCCTTCAACAATTCGTCCTGGATTTGGGATATCTTCATCTTATTCATCGATCGATCCCAGAATCTCCAAATTATCATTAAGATAAATTTGGTTGGGGGCCTCAGCATGATCATTAGCATCATTGGCCGGTTCAGCAGTTTGGTCACCTGCTGAGTGCGTCTGTGCTGGATTACAATCATTCATTGACTTAATCGGGTTAATCTGCATATTTCGAAAGAATTCAAGATAGATTGATCATGGAGATCATTAGTTTCATGATTGACATCTTTTTGCTCTCTAATAATCCTACGCACTAAGGTAGACTCATAAAAAATAACATTGCATGTTATCTCCACTACTTGAGTCGTCTTGTTTAACACTCTATAGCCTTTGTGATAAGGATGTCCATATCCAAGGAACACACCTTCATCAGACTTAGGCAAAAAAGTGTTAAGTTTTGACTTCCCATTGTTATGAATATAACATGTCGAACCAAAAGCACGAAGATGAGTCAGAGAAGGCTTACGACCATTATACACTTCGTAAGGAGTTTTGTTGAATCTTCCATTGATTGCACTCTTATTCTGAGTGTAGCATGCAGTCATGACTGCTTCGCTCCAATACTTTCCACTCAGCTCAGAGTCGGCTAGCATCGACTGTACGGCTTCCTTCAAGGTCCTATTCCTTCTCTCTGCTAGACCATTCTGTTGGGGAGTTCTAGCAGTGGATTTCTCATGCCCGATTCCAGCTTCGGTGCAAAAATCCATTAGGATGCCATTGCGAAATTCAGTCCCGTTGTCTGATCTAACCCTTTTAACCGTGACCTCTTTGCTATTTTGCTCCTTGAGGATCAGCTCTGGAAGGATGAGCTTTACTTCATCCTTGGTCCTTAGCAGTCTGACCCACATATACTTGGAAAAATCATCAACAACCACAAGAGTATAGACCTTTTTACTTAAAGTGGCTGGAGTGACTAGGCCAAATAGATCCATGTGCAACAGCTCAAGGATTCTCTCTGAAGTGGCCTTCTCCAGGTTTGTCTTGAAGGATGCCTTCGTCTGCTTCCCTTGCTGGCAAGCTTTGCATATGCCTTCCTTTCTGAAGATCATCTCAGACAATCCTATAACAAGGTGATGCTTGGCTAGGTAGTTAACGATTTTAAAGTTCAGATGAGTTAACCTCTTGTGCCATAGCCAATTTGTCTCTTCCTTGTTGAATGCTATGAAGCATGAATGTTGTTGGCCACTTTGCCAATCAACAGTGTATAGACCACCCTTGCGGATGCCTCTTAGCTTAACTTCACATGTAGCACAGTCAACAATCTCACATCCAGTGTTGATGAAGTAAACATTAATCCCATTTTCACATAGTTGGTTGATGCTCAGAGGATTTGAAAAACAATATTAAAGATTACAGATTCTAGGGCAAATATTTAATTGGAGTACATGCCAAATTAATCAACTCATTACTGGTGGAAAATTAGATACAATCTTATAATTTCTTAGTTAGAATTTTATAACTTCGATTACTATCATCTAACTATTTATGCTTGGTCAGCCTCAAGAACACAATGATAATCAACCTCAATAAAAACATCAGATTTAATTGCCTACAATTTATACTCTTACTTTTAAGACAGAAAACCAATTATATTCAATTACTCTTTCTGTTATTAATATTCTCCTCTCGGTCTTTTGATTAACAATTATGAATATAGAATAAATTTCATCTCTCGATCCATCATCAATTCTAAATTCTATCAATTAAATCAGGAATTTAAAACATGCAATTCGAGTTGATTAATCTAACATGCAAACATGATTTATTATGCACAGCCCTAGAACCCGCTAGGATTTCTAGACACTCATGATGAAAGGAAAACAATTGCATAATAAAACTTTCAATAAAAATAAAGGTTTTTCGAGTCTTCAATCTCTCAAAGCTTGAATAAAAACTGAATAATAACTAGAATAATGGTTTAATCTCCTAAACTCGAGCTACATGGTATATATAGAGGTAGAAGTGTATATTTTGGGATCCAGGGCAAAAAAAAAAGATATAACCATGGAAATCACATTTTTTCAAACTCTGAAATCCACGTCGGTCGACATGGAGCTTCGTTGGTCGATGCGAATTTTCCTTGCCGATCATGTTGATGCCACATCATTCTCAACCATTTAACCTCGGTCGGCATAGGCTTGTGTCGTTCGACGTGGAGTATTCTCTCCAGCAATTTTGTCTTCTTTCGCATCGAACAACACGATTATGTGTTAGTCAAAACAAAGACTCTTCCGCTCGATTTTTTCATCTTTAAATCATTTGTAGCCCAAAATCCTGCAAAACGGCACCATAACAAGCATAATACCTCTTGACAACAACTTATGCATAAAATAAGCTAATAAACTCGATAAAATAATAAAAAATAATAGAAAATAATATAGATAAGTGAGTAAAATTAAGAGCTTATCACCCAGCTACTCCCGAAACATTCATTTTGAATTGTTGAGAAAACAATCTCTTAAATTTTAACAATACCTCCTCATATTTTTCAAATAGTAGAATATCGTTCACATACAGTGTGCAAGGAACACCACGCACCACTAACACACAATCGGTACATGCAACTCTCATTTTCCAACTTTGAAATTCCATAGGACTTCATGAGATCGTTGACGCAACTCTCATTTTCCAGCTGTGAAATTCCATAGGACTTCATTAGATCGTTGATATGTACGTTCCATGATCGGGAATCTTGCTCAAGTCTAGATAAGGACTTCTTGAGATTCTAGACAAAATGCTTTTCAATTTTTAGCACATAACCCTCGGGATGTTGCATATAAATGTCTTTACCATCTCTTAGGTATCCATTTTGAAAAGCAATTTTGATATCTATTTTCCATATCTCGAGGTCCATATACACTGCTATGGCAATATGTATTGGATAAATTTAAGAATGGTTACCGGTGTAAAGGTTCCATTAATGTTAATGCCCTCATTTTGACTATAACTCTTTGCCACCAACCTAATTTTGAAAATAGTGATTTCCTCATCCGCTCCATTCTTTCTTTGGTACACCTACTTGCACGCTATGACTCCAAATCTATTAGGCAGCCGATACTTATGGAATACTTACATTGCTATTATGGATTCAATATTAATCCGGTAATGTACTATTTTTCCGCATCTTTGTCATCTTTGTCAATGGGTCCGAGTCATCATGTTAGCTTACTAGGTCCAAGTCCGAAGACTCTCCCCCAAACATATACCTATCATGTTAGAAGATGACTCTCCCAGTGTAAGGAGTCTTGGTTGTTGCGCCAGTAGTTGGTGCAGTACATTGTCGTTCCACACCTTGCACTAATGAACATACAAGTGGTGTCGTACCTATCGTAGGTACATCCACATTTGCATGTAAGTTTTGCTAAGGAAGTGTAGTATTATCTTCACTTTCTTGAAGTATCACATTGCTTTTATATTGGTGGTTTGTTACATAGTCGTCTTTCAAGAATCCTTCATCAGTTCTTTCAACTATCTTTAGACTATCTGGACAGTAAATGCAACAACCTTTCGTCAGCCGAGTATACCCTATAAATAACATTACTGTAGACCTAATTTATAATTAATCAAATTCCTTAGTTAGCACATATGCTGGACAACCCCAAAACTTGTGCATACTAAACTTGCACCCAAGAAAGAGTTTGCCAAATGTCTTAGAAACTGAATTAGAAGGTATCGAGTTCAAAATTTACACAAATTTTTCCAATGTATATCCCCATAACAAAATGTGTAGGCTCGGATAACTCATCAGGAGTTTCACCATCTTTAAAAGAGCCTAATTTCTTTTTGCAGCCACAGCGTTCTGTTGAGCAATTCTTAATGTGGTCCATTGGAATGCAAACTTATAATATGAGAAGTATTGCAAGAACTCATTACTAAGCTATTTGCCACCACGATCCGATCGTAGTGACTTGATAGTCTTACCGACCTTCTTTCTACTTCCGCCTTGAGTTATTTAAATTTCTCAAAGCATTTAGACTTGTAGCGAATCATTTAGACATATACATATCTTTAGTAATCACCAATGAAAGTGACAAAGTACTCATATCATCCATGAGTTTGCATGGACACGGGTCCACACAAATCAAAATGGATCAACTTCAACACATATCTTGATCGAACCTCACTAGCCTTGAAAGGTCTAGATGACATCTTGCCCTCGATGTAGGAATAACATACTCGATGAGGTAGAGGCCATACAGAGTTTAAGGTACTATCAACCACGAGTATTTCAATTTGCTTCAATCTAATACGACCATGTCTCAAGTGCTAAAGATATGTGATATCCTTATCAGAAGAAGAAAACTTTCTGTTTCTAGGATTCTCAATTTTAGATGAATTACAAGCGATATTTATAGACGATTTAGACGGCTAATAATTAATTTAATAATTCAAAATAATGGAAATTCACAATTAACCATCATCTTGTGACTATTATTGTGAATTCCATAAAATAATATTATGGAATTAAATTGGGTAATAATACAAATTTCTTTTAACTATGCGATTGCATTTAAGGCATAATTTATAGTCCTCCATATTTTATTCAGGCACATATCAATAATATCAATTAATTATTATGTTTCTTCATTAAATATTAATACCAAAAGGTGGAAATTTGCGTGGCTTTACATCCTACACACTTTACAAAAATTCTCGTCCTCGAAAATTAAGATTTCCTTTGGAAAAGTTTTGGATAGTTATTCTTCATGTTTCTTGCTAACTCCCACGTCAGTTCTTCCAAATCATGGTGCTTCCAAGACACTTTAACCATCACTTTCTTTTCGGTACGAAGTTCTTGAACTTTTCTATTGAGGATTGCTTTGGGCTTTTCTTGATACAAATTCAGTTGCAAGTTCACTTCCTGATGAAGAATCAGGTGCCTAAGATTGTAAACATAATTATATAGTTGGTACACGTGAAACACATTATAAACGTAACTAATTTTTGGTGGTAAGCTAATCGGTATGCCACGGGATGAAACAACTCTTGCCACAGTGATACTTTCAAAGTAGTTTGTCCCTTATTTCAAATCTCAACTATTTTCATCAAGTTTCAGTGTATGACTTTTGTTAGTCATGGGCCTCTTTGTTTCTTATTTTAATTTGCCAAACTATATAAATCATTTTTTCTACTACTTGAAGGTCTTAATACTTTTCTTTCGTCCTATTTATCTTTGTATTGAGACAATTTGTATCTCCTATCATAAAGTGTTTTAATCGGTACTATCTTTACGACAAATTGATTAGAGTTAATTGAGGCTAATTCAATCAGTGATAAGACAAGTTCTCAATTGAACTTCGATTCATCACAATGGCTCTTAACATGTCTACCGATAGTTGAATAGTTTTCACCGATTGTCCATCTGGCTAAGGATTTTATGTTGTAGTAAAGTTTAATTGTGTTGCTAGATATTTTGGGAGGCTAATCCATATTTTTTGCTGTAAATTTTGCATCTCAGTCATAGGTAAAATAGCTCGACATCCCATGTAATTAAATTGTTTCTCGCACAGACTTGGAATAGTTTTTTAGCACCATACATAGCTTGTATTGGTAAAATAGGAGTACTTTTTGTTAGTCTATCCAAGATTACCCACATGTTCGTATATTTTTGTTTTTCTTTTGTGATTTGGGTAAGTTCATTACGAAGTCCATTATGATGTGCACCTATTTCCACTCAACAATTTCTAATGATTGCAATATAGTGTATGGGCATTGATGTAGCATTTTCACTTATGAAGAAGTCGAGCAATTCTCTATATACTCTGCAACATCTCCTTTCATTCCTTCCTGCCAGAAGAATTGTACCAAATCTTGATATATATAATTTCCTCCGGAATGGGCAACATATGGGGTATCGTGAACTTCTTTTTATATTTCACATCGTGGTTCATCATCCTTGGGTATGCAGATTATTCCCTTGAAGAGTAGGGCGTTATCTGCCATTTTAGTGAGAACAAACATGATCAGTATCCACTACGCACAAATGAGTAGAAACTAATGCTAAATATGTTCCCGTTACACATGCACATGATGTACCTTGTCCAGTCTTCTTGACATAACAATATTTCTTCTAGTGACCAGTCTTGTCACATCTAAAACACTTGTCGTTTTTGGTAGCTACACCCGGTATCCTTTTTGGCTTCCTCAATATAGTTGTACCTTTGACTTTCTTCTTAGTCATTCTATTGCGCTTCTTGCCATTCAGTGAAATAAGATGACTCCCAGAAGTATCCAAGGCAACCTTTTCTACGAGTATGACCGATTCTACTACCATCAAGTCATTGAACAACTCATTAAGGGTATACTCTTTCTTATTCATGACAGCATTCATCGTGAAATTTACAAAGGACTTCGACAGAGACTTTAGTATGATATCGAACTGTGCTTTCGCATCGATACAACCCTCTTGCAACATGAGCTCATCTTTAAGATGAGTCATGCAGACCACGTGCTCTCTGACTGAGCTACCATCAAACATTTTCTTACTCACGATTTCTCTCATGAGATTAAATCTGATAGCTCGGTCTGATTCACCATAAGTCGCTGTGAGGTTGTGAATGATGTTAGAAGCATTATCATAGGAATGACACTACTGCTGAAGCACCTTGGACATCGTAGTCATCAAGTAGCATATAACTACATTGTTTGACTTGACCCACTTGTTATAATAATTTTACTCCTGATCAGTCAATTCATCAGTGGGAATCCCTGTAGCGGCTCAGTAAGAACAAACTTGTGTTCATCTACTACAAGGATGTAATCCAAGTTGCGTTTCCATTCTTGGATGTTAAGACCAATTAACAGGTTTTGTGACAAGCTATTGATAATATTGGATAAAGACTTGTTTGAAATAATAAGTAAATATAAAAATTAAAACAGGATCGCAAACTATTGAAACAATCAAGTATTGTAACCTTATGATAAAACAATACAATTGTTTCCTTCAATAGCCCGAGTAATTTTATTGCAAGCCATAAATTTGGACATTTACAATAAAACACTTGACCATGCTACATCTTTCAAATCCAGTCCTTTAATTCCAATCCATGTCAGTTTCATTGGACAAATGAAATTAATAATTAGAGATAAACCAAGACCATGTTAGCCTACTGAGTAGAGACATCACAAAAGAGATACTCTGAATAATATCTAAGGAAATACATCACAAAACCAACCTTTTCATATAAATCGATTTTCATACACACCATGTACATGATGCATGGTTTTTTTAATAAGGTTGTCTAATTTTTTCTATCTTAGGGAACTTGTGAAAAATTAGATTCGCAAGCTACACATGTAGACATTTACCTATGACCTCCCACTTCTCACATGAATTAAATGTTAGTTTTAAGAAATCTAATTCATTAGAACTTATGAATAATAAAAATAATAAAGTAATAAATGTGCTCGTATAGAACATGTTTGGATGTTTCACAAATAATAGATCAAATATATCATACAAGAACAAATAAAAAATAATACAGTCCTCATATCCTCATTATACAATTATAGAATAATAAATCCTAACTATTAAAAGTCGGGATTTAATTATTGATCCTCAACTGGGATCCCACTACTTGATTTGAGATATGATAATCGACTAAAATCTGGGCCTCCAAAATAAATGGGTTTGAACTGGACATATCGAACCAGCGTACAAACCAGAAACTCAGTTTGCGTGTACACAACTCGATAGACCGCAACCAACCCGGTCGACCACCAATCTAGCCAGCAGCCACCGCCATGAGTGTCGCGACTGCAGCCTGCCATGCAGCGAACACCGCTGCTAGTCTTGTTGCCACCTGCACTACCGATTGAAGTTGCTTTCCACACCAGAGTCCACCATCACGAGTCGCTACTGTAAAAGACGCACGAATGAAGTGCGGCAGTCAGCCTACACGGAACCCGCGTGCGCGAACTATAGGGAATAATGAACGTAATCATAAGTCCATTAACCTGGACCGTTCATGGATGTCAAAATAATTACCATTCCATGATAATAATCCTAGCATGATCCTATGAATCAAATAAGAACAACATGCAAAACATTTGAAACTAAACCATTTAGACCTCTTGATACAAATACATTTGTTTCCAACAATTGCCCAAGGAATACCACCACAAGCTACACTCGTAGAAATTTACGATATGACCGTTAACCAGACTACAGGTCTACCTTTACGAGTTGAGCCCAATTATTTAATTTCATGCCATGTCAGGAATCCTTAGACACATGAAATTCGTAATTAGTGAAAAACATAGACCAAGCCATCTACCAATGATAGGGAAGCAACAATTACGTTATATCCTCAGATGCTTCTAAGCAACTAATCACAAATTTAACTACAGCTAAAAGAGATCGATTTTTCATACACACAAAGCCCATACCGCATGACTCTAATAACCTTTATTATCTCTAATTTAAATATATCCTAGAAAATACTAGTGAGAAACACAAGTACGGAAGCTGCACTTATAGAGGTTTACGCACAAGAGCACCCACTATTCACATGATTTAAATTATTTGTTTAGAAATCCTAACAACTGCAACCCATGAACCTCTGGGAATTAACAAGCTACACTCGTAGACGTTTACTAAGACGAAAGGCACACTTACTGCCTAGGACAACTTTGTGGAGGTCTTTTTATTTTATTTAGAACGTCTAGCTTAGTATTTTTATTTTAAAAAGGTTTTGAATTGTGCAAATTAGATTTTCATGCCATTATATTTCACCAAATTTTTGCATGCAATAAAACATGTTTAAAAAAATCCAAAATTTAATTCACCACATGAAAATCAACACTTAAGCATGCTATAATAGCAGTAAATAATAAAGCAGTAAAACATACTTTCCTATTATCTACAACATGCTTATGCACAATTAATAATTCACACATCATACGATAATAATTAAAACAAACAATATGTCCTCGTGGCCCAAAAAAAAAATAAAAGACCTGTTATATTACAAAATAAAATTAATTACAAACCTTCAAATCTTCTGGGCCTTTAAATCTCAACAATTGAACTCCACTGGGCTTTAGGGTTTGTGATTTGCTAACTGGGCCCAACAACTGAACAGAAAATCCTAGGGTTTGCATCATAGTGTTACTTGCCGCAAAACACGAACCACAACCACTGCCCATCGATCATAGACCACCGCTAGCTGCCGCTATCATCGCCGTCAACCACCGCAAGTGGCGTCAATTGACCCAACCAACCATGTTGAGCAACATGCAATGTGACAACTGATGTGGGTCGCAGAGGCGAACATAATGCACGCAACTGCGAGCTCACCCTTGCTTTGTAGCTAACTGACGTTACTCATTCTTGACTTTGATCTGGGCTCGCTGTAGTTTGATGGGGTCGGACGCCGCATGCGGTGGCTGCGTTGGCTGGGCCACGCAGCGCAGTCCATAATTAAGGTTTGCGCCGCCAGCCACTCACCACTGTGCCTCCGCCATTTCTCGCCGTCCCGACCTCTACCATTGTCACGACTGCCGCAGCCTCCTATCACAGCCACCATCACCTGCGCGCTGCTGATACATGCACGAACCACAATTGCAGAAACCTCGTGTCGCGGCTGGTTTCCTGTCGTGCATCCGTTGGCGTGCGCCCCCTATGCACGCCCCTAGCTTCGTTCTTTGTCACGCGAATAGTTAAAAATTAGAAAACAAAATACAATAACAAATCTATTCTATTATATTAAATCCTATCCATTCTAATCACATATTTTTCGTGATTTTACAAAAATTAATTTAATTAAAACAAAAATAAACCACTGCAGATTAAATTAAATGGGTTACCATGAGGAACATAAAAACCAAACCATCCACAATAGTAAAATAAATTCATACATGCACAAATCAAAATATATTTTATGAACAGAGCCATGAAATATAACCGGGCTCTGATACCAATTACAGGGAATAATGAATGGAATCATAGATCCATTAACCTGGACCATTCATGGATGTGAAAATAATAACAATTGTTTGATAATAAATCCTAACATGTGTTGGAAGTGTACACAAAAGCATTATGATTGGTATATTGGGAAACGTTATGTTTGATATACTAGTAATCATTAATGACTTGCAATAAACAACTCATGTCTAACTTAACAATCATACGACATGAACAAACACATCAAGTTATTTCGTCGATAGGGAGATCATATGATGCGTAAGAAATCACTAAAGATCATATAGATCGTTCGATTTAGCGAGATATAAATAGTTATCACAATTGAGACAGTTTCTATTTTGGCTTTCGATTAAGGTTGGTTCACACAAGTCCATGAGTGGTTTATCTTGACTGCTTTGTATGACCATTACAGGTAAATGTATTGATAGGATCAACAATGAGATGAACAATTCTACTTGACATATGAATGAGTAAAGATCTCGGTAACTTGGTCGAATCTAAAGTCTATTGAAAGCTGAGGGGTACACAAAGGTTGACTGTCACTTTGACTTGCTATGGTGGAGAGTCTTACATGTACTATAATATCTGCATCTTGGGTGATGGCAGTTTGTGTGGGGTTTCCTCAGGCTAGATTTAGATAACCATGTTTCTTTTCATGATGTTAACATTCCCTGGGAAGCTCACAAGGTTCGTTATGCTAAGTCCTGCTGGCTGAATCATTGATTCAAGAATAAACGATAAGGGTTGAGTGGTACAACTCAAGAATAATAAGAGATTAATTAATTGCAGCTAATTGTCTTATGCTGAATTAATTAATGAATGTCTGAAACCTTAAATATGGGATTAACCAAGTCAATGCGACCAGTTTCTAATAACGTGGTAATAAAGGGGTAGGTCAACATTAATTCTCTGGTGGTATGAATTAATGTTTATTAATTAATAATATTTTGGGTTGAACATGAAATTAATTAATAGGAGGTCCACTTTATTATTTGCATTTGATCCCTGGTCTGGCCCAATCATGCTCGGAGCCCATTAGGGTTTATTAAACCCTAATAGCCCATTCTCCAGATCTATAAATTGATAAATTCTCTCACTCCCACATAAGTTTGAAGTTTTAAATCAGAAGTCCTAGAGAGAGTGAGAGAGTGGGTGGCTCTTTCAATCCGGTAGCGCATCCTCACCAGATTAGCGGATCAAGCAAGGGAATAGATCAGAAGATCAAATCTGTAGGAACACCATCAACCATCTTTCGCTGTTATTCAATTCACAGGAGTTGAGGTATTCCTTTAAATCTACGCATTAAATTAAATAGGAGCATGCATAGGGAATTTACTATTTTTCATAGAATTTATTTTGATATCCATAAAACGAATCCGGGGTCATGAAATAAATGGAGATTCACATCGCCTATTGTAGACTCAGTTCTTACAATTAAATTAGATCTAGGTTCATATTTTATGGCCATGTCGGAAAATAAATTTTTACATTCAGTTTATGCATGCTATTTAATTTATCGTGGATGGATTTATTTGTCGTGGATGTCTTTGTTCTCGTGGCCCCTCTCTGGTTATAGGTTTAGTTTTAAATCGCGAGAAAACCCATGATTAGATTGATAGGAATATATGTAATAGATCTAGGTCTGTTGTAATTTTTATTCAATCTGTAACCGAATTCAGAGTGAGAACAAGTACACAACAGCAATGGTTCATGGTGTTTTTGGATGGGCTGAGCATGCACCAGCCGCGCGCAGGAGGTGCACGGGGTGGCAGTCGCCGACCGGCGAGCAATGGTCGTGCGCGGGCATGCACAACAGGTCCCAATAGAAATAGCCGTATGCGGCGGTGGTCGTTCTCGCAAAGAAGAATCCCTGACCATTTTTCTTCCTTCTCACGCGAGTAGTGGCACCGGCTCCAACCAGCGCGGATATTTGTGGAGGTGCGAAGGAGACCACAGTTGAGCGGGGGGCCGCGACCTAGGCTGTGCGGTAAGTTAGACTCGCGAGTAGCAACAACAATTGTGTTGTTCGTGGCCTTGAGCCGTGTGACAAAGCCGACAAATGGCGTGGGTCTGAGTGAGGTCGGACGAAGTTGGCATGGCGACCGACAGTAGGAGTTGTGGCAGGTGTCGGCGACAGTGGCGGGCCTGTTGAGGGTGGCGGTTGCAACCCTAGCTACTGCTAGAGTTTGCAGCAATTAGGGTTTCTAGGCACAGGCAGGGCGTAGGCTTGACAGCTCAGAGGCAACCCAAATTGCTGAAACTAGGGTTTTGCTAAAAATCAGAGTTTCACAATCCTTTGGGCCCGAAACTCTAATTCCTAACCTAATAACCCAATATTTTTCTGCCCAAAGCTCAAATTAAAGAGTCGGAGCTCAGTTTGAAGAATTGTATTAAATTAAAGCCTTGTAATAGATAGGTTTAATTTTTATTTCCCTTGTAATTGCATCTGGGGGCCATGAGAATTTTTATTTTATTTATTATATTCTCGTATGATGTGATTTATTATGTGCGCACTAATAAATAATTGGAAATCATGCTACTGTTTTTATTATTTATTTTTAAAACATGTTGTAGATAATAGGGAAACATATAGCTTTATTATTTAATGTTCAATGCATGCTTTACGTGATTTATTTAATGTATTAAATTATGTCTATAAATTCTAGAATCATGTTGGGAAATATAATGGAATTTTAGGGGTGACATAATTTATAGAAAAAAGACTAAGCAAGATTTTTAATTAAAATCAACAAGAACTCCACAATGCGGTCTCTTATTAGAAGTGGGCACTGAAGTGAGTAGATGTCTACACGACCGTAGCCTGCTTAGTTTATTTGTTCATAAGTTCTAATAGATGAGATTTCTAAATAAAATATTTAAACATGTGAGAAGTGTTGAGTGAAGTGATTAGACGTCTACACGACCGTAGCCTTCTTACATTATTTCTTCATAAGTTCTCTAGGGTTGTTTTATATGAGATAACAAAGGTTTTAAGAGGCATGCATCGTGGGTCTAGTAAGTATGACAAATCGTCCTTTTAACTTCCGAAGATAGAATTGCAGTCAAATTCTTTGATGTTGTCTGAGTACTAACTCATGAATGATGTCCCTGCTCAAATAGGTTGTACATGGTCTTAGTTTTATCTCCAATTATTAATTTCATTTGCCAGCAAGTACCTGGCATGGATCGAAATTTAAGACTAGAAATTCAAAGAGCAGTCTGGTTAGGTGGCCTGCTGTAAACGTCTTCGAAAGGAGCATGCAGTAGATGCACCTAGGCAATTGTGGGAAACAACTATATTGGTTTATCAAAAGATTACAATGCTTATTTGTTTCAATGTTCTGCATATATGTTCTTACTTTAATCAATTATTGTTTTCAAATATGTCTATGAATAATGTCATCAATAACTTGACACAAAATCAATTAATTGGTCCGAATTTCTTAGAATGGAAGCGCAACTTGGACTATATTCTAGTTTTAGAGGAACATCAATTTGTTCTTAACAATCTGTGTCTAGCTGTCCCCACTGCTGAGTAAACTGATGTGGAGCGGAACCTCTATGACAAGTGGGTCAAGTCCAACAATGTATTCAAGTGCTACATGATGACCACTATGTCTAAGGTGCTCCAGAACCATTATTAGCACTATGACAAAGCATCTGAGATTATGGATAGTCTCACAGTTACTTATAGGGAATCGGATTGAGCTGTCAGATTTATGCTCATAAGAGAAATCGTAAGTTGTAAAATGACGGATGGTAGCTTAGTGAGGGAGCACGTTGTTTCTATGACTTACCTCATGGATGAACTAACATTGCATGGAGGAGGTATTAACGGGGAATTCTAGGTTGATATCATACTCAACTCACTTCCGAAGTCTTTTGAGAACTTCAGACTGAATGTTGTCATGAGTAAAAAGGAGTACACTCTTAATGAGTTACTTAGTGACCTCGTGGCAGCTGAATCAGCTATGCAACCTGAAAAGGTTGTCTTGGTTTCTTCCAGTAGTTGCCCTAATTTATCAAAAGGTGCTAAAGGGATGATGGGAAAGAAATTTGAGAAGACAGCCTCTGGAAGCAAAAGTTCTAAGATAAAGAAGACTATGACACTTGGGAAGAAAGACAAGTCTTTCCGTTGTGGCAATACTGGTCACTGGAAGAAGGATTGTCTGACCAAGCAGGTTGGACAAGGTACCTAATTAGCATTTGTAACGAAAACATGTTTAGAATGTCAAATATGAAAGATGAACCCTGTTTGTTCTTCTCAAGATTTTTTGCCGCTATATTTGAGGTCTTTCTTAAGCCATCCTACGCAAATAAATAATAGGAGCATGCATAGGTCTCATGTCATATCTAGTTAGAAATTTATTTTGATATCCATAGAATGAACCACGGGGCTTAAGTAATAATGAAAGACAATGCACGTTGTTTGTTGTATAGTGAGTTCCTACAATTATATCAGAGCAACATTTTTATTACTATGGCTCAGTCGGTAAATAGTTTATACTAAATAAAAGTGCATCTTATTATTTATAGTGGATGAATTTTGTTCTCGTGGCCTTCTCATTTTGGTTAGTCGATTTTATTGTTCTTTTTTCCACAACAAGAGACTTTGTGGTAAAATTTGATAGGGATCAATTTTTTAATATATTAGTTTATATGTAATTTTTATTTCAAATCTGTAATGGAAGAAAAATAAACAATGAAGAATGTGAAGAGATCAACAATGACAACCACCATGCATTGAAGCGCAGGACAGTGCCAGGGGGAGTCACCGTGATGGCGACTGTGATGGCGGTGGCATATGGCGAGTGAAAGAATCATAGTGGAACCCTAGGGTTTCACTATGTGGCTGGACCACAATCATTTTCACCCAGCGTGCACCTCCGATTATTGGCGATAACTCCCCAGCAATGGAGTGGACCTACAACAGTGACGAGATAGTGGTGGTGCAGGGATAGTGGTACAACACAGGCGACAGCGTGCAGTTTCGCCCGCACTGCTCATGCACACACTGTGGCGTACCTAGTTGTTTTTGGCAATCGGGTACCGATTCTCGATGTCAGATGGCTGCTATTGCAGTGTCAGTCCCTGGTAAGGACTCCGACAATGCACGTTGTGGCAGATGGCGAGGGCAGTGCTAGGGCTTGCGTGAGCCGTGCTTCTTATGCGGTGGTGCATATGCATTTCGTCATTTGCATTGGTTGATGGCGGTGGGGTTGATTTACGTATCCTATTTCTCCGATATATGCGGGTCTTGATGTTTAGATTCGAGCCTATTTCAAGCCTTAGGTTTTGCGAAGACTCGTTAAACCCTACATATGAGCCCAAACTCTAAAATCCTAAATTCTATTGAAGTTCAGATTTAAAGTCCAACAGTAGTAGGCCCCTTTTGAAGATTTGTACATAAATAAAATCTTTTAATAGATAGATTTAATTCCCATGTAATCACATTTGATGGTCACAATAAATTATATATTTTTTTATTTATGTGTTTCTTGTATGATGTGATGTATTATATGTGCACTAGTAAATAATAGGAAAGCATGCTACTGTCTTATATGATTATTTACTGCACAAGCATGATTATTTATTAAGAATGCTTTATGTGATTTATTTATGCTTTTAAATTTTGCCTAAAAATTCCCAGACCATAGTTACTTATGATGGAATTTAGGAAATGACATAATTTATGGTGACATAAAATAATGTGTGCGCATAGAATCTTTAGCATTGAAAATACTAAGCTAGATTTTCAATATTCAATTAAAACCATAAGACCTCCACAAATACGGTTTCACTTAGAAGCAGGAGAATTCAAAGAGTAATCGTCTACTCATGTAGCTTGCGTAAGAATAACTCTTGCTTGCTCTAAGCGTTGAGACTTCTAAATAAAACATTTAATTTAAGATGAGAAGTGGGAGCCTCTGAGCAAACGTCTATTTATATTGCTTGCATTGAGACAACTTTCACAAGTTCTCTAAGATTAAATTAAATGAGATAACTAAGGACATGAGAAGGATTGCAACATGGGTCTAGTATGTATGTTAAATTGCCCAGTGTCAATCTGGAGTTAGGATTGTGGTCAAATTGGCATAGATGTTACCTGAGAACATCTCATGTTTGATGTCCCTGCTAAAGTAAGGTGAACATGGTCTTAGTAATCACCAAAATTAATTTCATTTTCCAGATAGTACCTAGCACGGTCTGAAATTAAAGTGTCTAATTAGGCTTGTTTGAGTGGATTGTCGTAACTGCCTACTGATGTAGCTTGCGGTAAATTTGCTTTGGCTAATGGGGGAAATAGTTGTAATTATTTTATCTAAAGGTTACATTGCATTTTAGTTTCAATCATTTTAGTTATGATTCACTATTGTTTTAGTGCAATAGGATTAGTTATTAGTTATTTTCTTACATGAGTGTATTGAAAGGATGTTATGCTTGCAGTGATGAGTTTTGCAGGTTTTGAGGCTAAAAAGTGGTTGAATTATGAAAAGAGACGAAATGACAAAGCTGCTATTTCGGTCAACACACGGGATGTTGACTAACATGGAAGACAAGCCGAAAACTCGAGCAAAACTCTCCATGTTGATCGACATTGTGCATGTCAATTGACACGGAGGGTCGATGTTCACCAAAGGCAGAACACAAAGGAGGGCTCGACATGGGTGCCATGTCGATCGACATAAAGGACAAAAATCAACCAAAAATCAAAGCAAAGGAGGAGATCGACATTGATGCTCATGTCAATCGAAATGTTGCCTGTCGATCAACATCAAAGCTGAAATGGCAATTTTACCCAGAATGGAAAATTTTGATATTTTAGCCCAATACCTTGTTGAGATGTATTTGCTCCTTTATAAATATTACTCCTAGAGCTCGAAAATGGTATATCTTTACATTATTCAGACCTTAGAATTGATTTACATTGGATTTTTTGAAGACTTCAAGGTTCCTATTGTCCTTGTAATGAGTTTTAATAATGGGATTCCTTTATTTCAAGTCATGATTGGTTGCTAGAAACCCTACCAGATTCTAGGGCTTTATAATCTTCTTAATGCATGTTTAATTGATTCAAATCAATAGCATGGTTTAATTCCTGTTTTAATTCAACCGAATCTAGAATTAATGAAAGATCGAGAGATGAAATTGATCTAGGTTTATAGTTATTAACTGAAGGACCGAAAGATGAAAATTGATAATAGAAGGAAGGAATTAAATACAATTTTTTCTGTCTCAAAAGGAAGATTCAATTGTAGGTTTCAAATTAGATAATTATTGAGATTGATGAATGTTGTGTTCTTGAGACCGAGAGGAGATAGTCACAAATTACTAATATAGGTTTAAATTTCCGAACAAGGAATTTAATCCAATTGAGTCTAATCTTTCCCCATGGCTGGGTTGATGATTTTTGCATGGTGATATTTGATTATCTTCCCTAGAATCTGTCTCTTTAATTACAATTTTCAAAACCCTTTAAATTCTATTTTGTTATATTTCAATTCCAAAACCAAAACCTGATATCAAATAGCTCAAACAATTATAATTTGAAAACTATGGCTAGTATATGAAATAGTCTCGTCATACACATCTGTGGGTTCGACAAACCTTTGGGTATTCTGTAAATGTATTTGCCCTGTGCTATAATTTGTGTGCAAATTTTGCACCGATCAAGGAATTTCATTGGGTATGGTTGTAAAATCAGTACCACTTTAGATTCTAGAGTACAAGTGGTTGCTATAGTCTTAGACTGATATCATACTAAGCTGTTTACTAGAATCCTTTGACTATTTCACCTCTATCGTTGACTGCAAGGGATTTAGTTTCGATGAACTACTTTAATTCTTGATAGGAGTTAAAGGAATCAACACGTCATAGTATCCTGTTATACTTGATCTTCATTTTTCGATGTATTCATCTCATGTTCAAAGGGAAGATATGGTGATTGAAAAAGCAATTGAGGAATGAATCATAGAAAAGTTTTATAGCAAAGTTTACAAGAGAAAGATATGCTCAATATGTGGAAAGAATGGTCACTGGGGTTTAAATTGTCCGGTGTTAGTCACGAAGGGAAAGGTACATAATTTTATGCATAAGTCATTCAGACATGTTTAGCATTCGTTTCTACTCATTCATGGGTAGTGGATATTAAAGGGATTTTTACTTGCAAATTAAATCGCACAATCGGATTGCCAAGGAACGATTATTAGATATCATAAATTAATTGCTACGCCTATGATCAAACCTAGCATGCTTCTATTGAAGGCATAAGAAAGATTGTGGAATACCTCGATGAATTTAATGACTAAACAAGCGCAGGGATTTGATCTTTAATCTTTTTTGCGCAATAATATTCAATTTTGAAAAGTTCAAAATTAAATCTCTGATTTATCTGAATAAAATCGAAAATAAAGAGGGAAAGTGAGAAAGAAGATCCTCCAGGTCTGATCTTCTTATCTGTATCCCTTGCTCTGATTTGGATATTTGGTGAAGATTCCCTCTGAATTTTGTGTCTATCGGGAAGCAGAATTTGCTTCCCTTTCTCTAATCTCAGTCGACAATTTGTTGCTTATCAACTTCTAATCTTGTGGTGCATTGAGATCTAAAAACTATAGGGTGTTTATTGGAAATTTTGATCCCTACCGGGCTTGAGCTTTACATGGGCTAGACCAGGGACCAGTATGCAAATAGCAAAGAAGGCCTATGAATTAGTTAATTTCCATGTTAAACCAAGAATACAATTAAATAATTAATATTGATTCATGCAACCAGAGAATCAATATTGTCCTACCTCTTTGCTACCACGTTATGAGAAACGGGTTGCATGAGCTTGGTATATCCCTATATTTAAGGTTAAAGACATTTATTAATTAATATAGGCTCTATTAATCCTACAAATTAATTAATATCTTTTATTTCTAAATAATACCACTCAATACTGATGTGCGAAATTTAATCAACATGTAATCAAACTCCAATCAACGATAAAAATATTGAATTTGTGTCTCGCTTCGCCCGCTATTACTACTGGATATGATTCTAGTCGTTGAGTTGTTGTTTCTATTCTATGCAAAAACTAAAGTATATTTGTAACACCCTAATCCAATTAAGGTGCTAACATAATATATTAGTGAAATACAACACAATATTTTAATAAATAAGTGAAAATAATTTAGGCAAAAGGCGGAAGCTAATGCTTTAAATATAAAAATAACTTGGTTGGTCATTCGATCCTCCACGCGTCTCCGACTTCCTCTTTTTAACTTTATTCGCCGGAAATGTTAATATGTGATGAGCATATATATAATACACTCAGTGTGGGCATTATGCATAAGATTGTTCAAGCTCATATAAAATGAAATACATGTGTATTCGTCATTGTAAATATATATCAATGATGTCGCTCGATGCATCCAAGGACCTTATATGGATCCCGAGCCTGTTAACGACCCCTGGTGACTAAGTTGTGCACAACGTAAATATAAAGGATGTTCAGTCCCACATGAATATGCTGGACGTTCAGTTCCAACATACCATATATGACGTGAATATGATGGGCGTTTAGTTCCATCATACTCACCTATGATGTGAAGCCATACACGTCAAACATATTATATCAACAAGAACAATCTTAAATCAACAATCCCACACCTGAGGTTTGATGATCTTGAGAGCATGATCTAGCTTTCTATTTTAATTGCATTGCTCCTTAATTCAAATAAAATACATGTCATTAATTCAAGCATAATTATTTCATATAATTAAATATGAAAGTAATCTTAAGATAATTATAGTATTATAAATAATTTAATTGATACATAAACTAATAAGAATTATTAACATTTATAAAATAATTATGAGATACTGCGTACCTTAAAAATGTTGAAGACCCTAAAAATCATCAAAATGCATTCAGATATTTATAGGCTAGATTTATGATTAAAATATTATATTAAAAATAATGACTCATCTCTTATATTCTAATATACTTACACTTTTAGTAGTTTTATTGAATTCCTCATTATTAAGTTTCCGCATACTATTATTAGTAATACATTGATTTATCCTGTTATTATCTTTTTAATTATTTATTATTTATTTATTTACTTAATTATTATTATTGGTTATTAAAATAATATTAGTTTATTAGCATTTTAGAAAATTACGCATACTTATAATAATATTATCCTAAAAATAAATATAAATATAATGATGAGATTTAAATTAAATGTATACACCTATTAAATAATAAAAATAAATATTTTGAATAGGACCAAATCTGTACTAATAAAATCTTAAATATAACTTAATATGTAGTTTGGAAACGGGTGGTAACAATCCTACCCCTAATAAAAATTTTGTCCTCAAAATTTAACTAATAGGATTGATGAAAATAAAAATATTTAAGGAAATTTATTATTATTTTTATAATATCTTATGCTCAACCATATATAATGAAACTTTCAATGCAATAATAATTTAAATAATTGTAGTAGCATAATATGAAAATTTTAAAAGACTAATGCTCAATCATATAATAAAGTGTTTAAATATAAAACACATGTACCTGGAAGTCGGATTGCGTAGCGATCAAATGACTAGGACATTTGGTACAAAGATTATAAAGATATTTTCTTTTCAAAAATAATTTGTAGTGTTTACAGAAACGTAAACCTCGCTCTGACACCACTCTGTAACACCCTAATCCAATTAAGGTGCTAACATAATATATAAGTAAAATACAACACAATATTTTAAATAAATAAGTGAAAATATAAAATGCATTTTAATTTTCGCAAAAGGCGGAAGCTAATGCTTTAAATATAAAAATTACTTGGTGGGTCATTCGATCCTCCACGCGTCTCCGACTTCCTCTTTTTAACTTTATTCACCTGAAATGTTAATATGGGATGAACATATATATAATATACTTAGTGTGGGCATTATGAAAAGATTGTTCAAGCTCATGTAAAATGAAATACATGTGTATTCGTCACTGTAAATATGTATCAATGATGTCACTCGGTGCATCCAAGGACCTTATATAGATCCCGAGCCTATTCACGGCCCCAAGCGACTGAGTTGTGCACAACGTAAATATAAAGGACGTTCAGTCCCACATGAATATGATGGGCGTTCAGTTCCATCATACTCACCTATTATGTGAAGCCATGCACGTCAAACATATTATATCAACAAGAACAATCTCAAATCAACAACTACATAATTAAAGTAAATCTCACACCTGAAATATAATGACCTTGAGAACAAGATCTAGCTTTCTATTTTAATTGCATTGCTCCTTAATTCAAATAAAATACATGTCATTAATTCAAGCACAATTATTTTATATAATTAAATATGAAAGTAATCTTAAGATAATTACTGTATAATAAATAATTTAATCGATACACAAACTAATAAGAATTATTAACATTTATAAAAGAATTATGAGATACTGCGTACCTTAAAAATGTTGAAAACCCTAAAAATCATCAAAATGCATTCACGTATTTATAGGCTAGATTTATGGTTAAAATATTATATTAAAAATAATGACTCATCTCTTATATTCTAATATACTTACACTTGTAATATTTTTATTTAATTCTTCATTATTAAGTTTCCGCATTCTATTATTTGTAATACATTGATTTATCCTGTTATTATCTTTTTAATTATTTGTTATTTATTTATTTACTTAATTATTATTATTGGTTATTAAAATAATATTAGTTTATTAGGATTTTAGAAAATAACGCATGCTTATAATAATATTATCCTAAAAATAAATTATTAATGAGATTTAAATTAAATGTACACACATAATAAATAATAAAAATAATTTTTTTGATTAGGACCCAATCTGTACTAATAAAATCTTTAAAATAACTTAATATGTAATTTGGAAACGGGTTGCGATACTATTCAACTACAAATTAGCTAAGAAAACAAATGATTCTCACAAGCAATTTACAATAATAATTCACTTTCCCAAATCAACAGAATCTCATCAACAAGTAGCAAGAAAATCTCGCAAATAATTGGAATCAATAATAAGGAAAACATGATATTAGAATGCACATAGAAATGGACTAGCAATGAATAATTGAATGATGCAAACCAAGTTTAATTCCAAAAAAGTTGATAGATCCACCTAACACTGACTACCCCCTTAGCATAGGCGAGAAAATAGTAGATGACATCGAATTGTAAAACAATTATGCTATCTAATCCTAAGTCACTCCAAATAGCACGTGGATTCACGACGTATGAGCATTCGCTTCACACTCAATTAGATATATACTCACATACAACACAACTTATCACAATGCCTAGATTTGCGTATCGGCTACAATCTATACGTCAATCTATCAAACATTCGGCGTAGGCCTACAATGATTGAATTGAATAAAGCTTAAGTTGGTTGTAAACCTCAATTGGAAAGTAAACAATATATTCAACTAATCCACAATATCCATTACATAGTTCAATCCAACATTCTCAAAGGTTTCATTACTAATACCTTGAATGTGGCACAATTGAATTACAAAATGAGAAATTACCATTACAAGGTAAAGAGAGAGATAAATTTCCCCAACTGTTGACTTCTAAGCCCCAATATCCACCTTCCTCTTCAAATCCTCTTTGATTAGGTGGATCTAGGTTTAATTCCAATCTAGATTCGTGTTTTGAAAGGTTTGGAAATGTTTAAACTGAGTAACCGCCAAAAAATAACCAAAAGTCCCGAGCCTTTTCTATTTTCACCATTTTATAGTTAGTTATCGAACCCAAATTTCACCCCAAATGCTCTGATTTTGAGCGAAATAGTCCCCTGTTCAGAATTTTGAAATTTTCCTGATCAATTTTGTTTGAAATTCATAGGGTTCGGTTGAATTCTTCTCTGCCCGTGATCTCGCCTAGCAGGATTTTGACCAAAATCCTTAGGATATCGCTTCAAATTCTTCTCTGTCCATGACCAAGTCCAACAGAAACTTGGCTCTGTCTCACCTTCTGCCTTAAACACACTATTTGGGCCCAAATCAACTTCAACTCACGGCCTACAAATCCCTTAAACTTGTATCAGAGCGAGGTTAATTTAATTGGCTCTTTCGGAAAAATAATATTATCTATGATTTTGGTATGATAATTATTATTGAATTGTTATGCATGAATGATTTATAGATTGTATGCGTTTTTTTGTTCCTCATGGTTCTCGGGTTAATCCGCCCTTTTATAAAGATTCATTTTTCACCCACGAGATAAATTTGTGGTTAGATTTAAATTCGAAATTGTACGATGCTATTGCAAGTAATTTTCAATTAATTAAATTTATAAAATAAAATGAAGAACACAAAGAATGAAGGACCGCACGACACACGCGGCATCGCACGATGCACAACGACATACGACGGTCGTGAAATTGTGGGGTAGCAAGACATGGCGGCAAACGGTTCACGGCAGCCGTGGCAGCAGCGCAGCCGTAGCAAAACCTTAGGTTTTGCAGAGGTACGCGCGCACATAGCAATAGCTGCACGGTCCTTGGCCGTCTGGGCAGCATGATGGGGCACTGGGATAATGGCACGAGGCGATGGGGGCATGGCAGGGACGGCAAGTGAGGCGGTAACAGTGCGAGGGGCGTGCGCACTACGACAGGACCTTAGGTTCCGCGTGCGCGAGCGGTACCCTGCACGACTCTATGCATGCACGCTGGCAGCGAGCACTCCCTCCTCGGAATAGCGTAAGTTGGGGTAGTTGTGTGGTGCGCGGCTCGGACCGGAAAAGAATGGCGATGACCGATGATTGCGATGTTGGTGGTGCAGCTGCCTGCGGCGTAAACCCTAGGGTTCGCACCCGCAGCACTGTGCGCATGCCTACACATCTCCCTTGCCTATTTTTCTGGAAATTTGCGGTGGCTGAGGACGAGGGAAGATGGTGACCTATGCGGGCAACGGCCGCTGCAGGCGGGGGACAGTGACAGGCGATAGGACAATGGCCGGAGGAGGATAGAATGTGGGTTGCAACCCACGCAGTGATGCACGTGGGTGCTGCGCGATTCTAGCAGATTTCCAACGCAGTGGTATGCTCGTGGTGCACGAGCCTGCAATGCGTTAACAGACCCAATCGTCCAATTTTTCTGACAAATTAATTCTTGGAGGCCCAAATTCAGAAAAATGAATCAGATTTTAATCCAAGCAATGGGTGCCCAGTCAAAGATCTGTAAAATAAATCCAAAGTGTGATAGATATGATTTATTGTATCATGAGGCCACGAGGACATTTTTATTTGCTTTATTATATATTCTCGCATTATATATGTGATTTATTTAATTGTGCAACATCCAAGCATGTTGTACATAATAGGAGCATGTTTAATGCTTTTTATTTACAACTTTAAGGAATGCTTGTGTGATTTATTTTATGTAATTATATTATAACTATAAATTGGGGTTCGTGCTTTGCATGATATAATTTTAGTGATGTTATAATTTTTGGCTATAGAAAATAATCCGTGCAATTGAACTAATGAAGTTATAAGTTGTTTAATTTTATAATAAGACCTCCACAAAGCGATCCCTTATTGGAAGTAGGTAATTTATGAGGTAAATGTATACGTGTGTTGCTTACTTAATTTATTATTCATAAGTTCTAATAGATGGGATTTCTTAAAGACAAACATTTATTCATGTGAGAAGTGGGAGTTCATGCGTAAATGTCTACATGTGTAGCGTGTGTATGGAGTTTTCTTAAGTTCTCTAGGGATTGAATTAGATGAGACAACCTTATTATAAGAGATCAGGTTGTGTCCTAGTAGATCTTTATATGGGAGGGTTGTCTTTGGTGGTATGCTAGCTTAGATATTGTCCAGAGTATAACTCATTTGTGATGTCCCTGCTCAGTTGGATAATATGGTCTTAGTTAGTCTCCGATTATTAATTCCATTTGTCTAAGGAACTCTGACATGGATTGGAATTAAAAGACTGGAATTGAAAGATGGAGAGTGGTCAAGTGTTTTGTTGTAAACGTCCACATGTGTTGCCTGCAATAGTAATACTTGGGTAAATTGGAGGTAACATTAATATTGTTTTATCATAAGGTTTCAATATTTATTTGTTCAACTGTTTTGCGACTATGTTTTAATTTCTTCTTTAATTTATTGTTTTAAGACATGTCTACTGCTCATATTGTTAACCTCTTAACACTGAACCCTTTAATTGGTCCAAATTTTTCGAGTGCAAGTATTGCTTCATGAACATACTCTAATCTGTGAAACATGCTTATGTACTTTGCATGAACCCACTATCTCCTCGGTTTTGGAAAGGTTCTAGTTATGAGCGACAATTCTATGACAGATGGAAAACTTCTGATGATTTTGCTTACTTTTTCATCATGAACAATCTGTCTAGAGAATTAAGGATGAAATACAAAAAATTCCAAACGATTGTTGAGATCTGGAGGGACCTTGTGAAATTTTATGGAAAGGTGAGACGCACTATCAGTTATGATCTTGTTTCCAAGAAAATGACTGAGGGCAGTTCAGTAACTCTGCATTTCATAAGTATGATGAAGATCATGAGATAGTATAGGAAAAGAGGTGGATGAATTAATAATCGGGTGGAGATTCACATTCTCCTGAACTCTCTCTATGATACTTTTGATAATTTCATCAAGTCTCTTGCTGGCAGACGCGAGTTTCCTCTGTTTGAGTTACTCAAGGCACTATTGCAAGAAGAGTCTGATATCATGGCATTCGAGTTCGCTCCAACTTTGCCAGCTCTTGACAAGGCAGTTGCTAAAGCAAGATAAATGCTAGAAAGATTAGATGAAGACGATGAGGTAGAAGTCATCACCAGGCCATGCAAATGCGAGCGAAGTGAAAAAATAAATTGTCCAGTGTCTGGAACGGGAAGACAAGGTACGTCATGTGCATTTATTATGGAAGCATGATTAGCATCGGTTTCTACCTTTTCTTGGGTAGTGGATACTGGACCTACCGATCATATTTGTTATACTTTGCAGGGGTTCATGCCGATGAGTCAGCTGAAGGATGACGAGATTATCATCTTAATGGGTAGCAGAAAGAGAGTCTCAGCAGTAGCCATTGGAAATTTTACTTTGTGCTTTGAAAACAATGTTTTGATTTTGAGAGATGTTTTATATGTGTCGTTGTTTCAGCGGAACTTAATTTCAGTTTCGAAGTTATTTTAACGATGGATTTTCAGTTATTTTTTATAGTGGAGTTTCTATCATTGGGAATAACGGTGTTACCTGTTATGGCAAACTGATTGACTCTCTCTATATAATTAATTGTATGCATGAAGCTTCCATGAATGTTGCGAACTCATCCAATAATAATAATCATTTAAAGAGAAAGTTTTCTTCTGATGAAGATCAAACATATATCTGGCACTTGAGACTAAGTCACATTAATCTAAAGAGGATCAAAATACTGGCAAGTGATGGGCTCTTGGAATTTTTCCAAGTGGTGCCCCATCAAGTCTGTGAATCCTGTATAGAGGAAAATATGATGACCAGACCTTTTAAGGCAAGTCAGTCTCGAGAAGAGGATGTGTTGGATTTGATCCACTCTGACTTATGTGGACCGATGTCCATGTAAGATCATGGAGATTATAAGTACTTTGTCACGTTCATTGACGATTACTCAAGATTTGGATATGTCTATTTTTCTTCACTACAAGTCTGAATGTTTTGAGAAATTCAAATAGTTCAGGACTGAGGTAGAAAAGAAGCTAGGCAAGACTATCAAAACACTACGATCAGATAGTGGTGTGGAATAACTCAGTAACGAGTTCTTGCAGTGCCTGCCAGACAACGGGATTACGTCCCAATATAACGGTGTTGCAGAAAGATGAAATATGACTCTTTTGGAAATGGTTAGGTCCATGATGAGTTATGCAAGCTTGCCGATTTTGTTTTGTGGATATGCCTTGGAGACAACAACCTATTTCCTTAACCCAGTACCTTCTAAATCAGTTCCTAAAGTGCATCTGGAGCTCTGGCATGGTCGAAATCCAGGTTTAATATGAATGAGCATTTGGGGTTGTCCAGCATATGTGCTGACAAAGGAACCTAATAAATTAGAAAGCAGGTGTAATCTGATGCTGTTTGTAGGATATCCAAGACAAACAAAAGGTTTTTAGTTTTGTTATCTTGAGAATCAGAAAGTGGTTGTTAGTACCAACGCAAGATTCTTGGAGGACGAATATGTAAGAAACCATAGATCCAAGAGTGAAATTATACTCCACGAGCATCGAGATAATGAAGTGATTCCATCAGAAAAGCGCAGTGTATTTGTAAATCTACCTCGAACAGGTAAGGGAATACCAACACTGCCATCAATGCATGGTATGGAACCAATGAGTACTGTACCAACTACTGACACAGCTCAGATGCCTCGTCGCAGTGGGAGGGTTGTTCGGCAACCAGAAAGGTACATGTTCGTGGGAGAGTCTTTTGACTTGATCCCGGAAAGTGGACTGGATCATACCGACCCATGGAGGTATGACGAGGCAGTATCAGATAAAGATGCGGACAAATGGAAGATTGCCATGAATTGGGAGATAGAATCCATAACAGCTATGGATGTGTACCATAAAATAGATTTGCCAGATGGCTATTGAGCTATAGGGTGCAAATGGGTATAAAAAAGAAAGAAATGAGCGAATGGTGAAATTACAACTTTCAAAGCAAGGTTGGTGACGAAGGGTTATAGTTAGAAAGAAGATGTAGACTATGAGGAGACCTTCTCGCCGGTAGCCATGCTTAAGTCAATTCTAATACTCCTAGCCATAGAAACACATATGGACCTAGAAATTTGGCAGATGGATGTCAAAACTGCAATTCTAAATGGGTACCTTGAAGAAGGTTGAGACATCTATATGCAACAACCAGAAGGATATGTGTGGAAGGGCGAAGAGCATTTCGTTTGGAAGCTCAAGAAGTTGCTGTATGGACTCAATCAAGCTTCACAGTCATGGAATCTAAATTTTGATGAAGTGATTAAATCATATAGATTTTCACAATGTTCAAACGAGAGTTGCATGTACCATCTATGTGTCGGTGGAAGCGTGGTGTTCCTTACACTTTATGTAGATGATATTTTCCTAATTGGCGACAATGTGGAGGTATTGTCGAGCATAAAGGGGTGGTTAACAAAACAGTTTCATATAAAGAACCTTGGGGAGGCAGGATACATCCTAGGGGTAAAAGTATTGCGGGAGCGCAAGAAAAGGATGTTGGCCTTGTCCCAAGCTTCATATGTGGATATTGTGATTTCTCATTTCAGCATGTAAACTGCCAAGAAAGGTATGTTACCCTTCAAACATGGCGTACATATTTCCAAGGATCAGTGTCCGGTGATGCAAAAGGAGAAAGATGAGATGAGCCACATGTCGTATGCATCGGCCATGGGGAGTGTCATGTATGCAATGATATGTATGAGGCCAGACATCTGCTTCGTCGTAGACATGGTAGCAAGATAGCAGTCTAACCCTGGACAGGTATTGGACCGTGGTAAAGCATATACTCAAATACTTGAAAAGGACTAGAGATTATTATCTTGTCTATCAATGTGAGGAGTTGTGCCCTGTGGGTTATATGGATACGAATTTCAAGGAAGATCGAGATGAAAAAAGTTCACCTTTGGCTATGTGTTTACATTGGGAGTGTGGGAACTGAGTTTACAATAGTCGACGTAAATCGCCATTTATTTCTAAACCCCGAATTCGTTTTATGGGAATCAAAATAAATGGTATGACAAACAGTAAAAACCTATGCATGCTCCTATTTTAATTTAATTCGTAGATTCAAAGGAATACCTCAACTCCTGCGGATTGAATAATTGCGGTAGATCATTGATGGTGTTCCTACAAATCTAATCTTCTGATCTGTTCCCTTGCTCGTTCCGGAAATCTTGTGAGGATGCACTACAGGATTGACAACAGTCGCCTACTCTCACTCTCTCTATGGTTTTTGAATTAAAACTTCAAAATATATGTGGGAAGTGAGAGATTTGATCTATTTATATAAATCTGGAGAATGGGCTATTAGGGTTTTGTAAACTCTAATGGGCTCTAACCAATGTTGGGCCAGACTAGGGATCAAATAATAATAATAAAGTGGCCCTCATATTAATTAATTCAATGTTAAACCCAAAACATGATTAATTAATAAACGTTAATTCATGCCACCAAAGAAGTAATGCTAACCTACCCCTTTGTTACCACATTATTAGGAACAAATTGCATTGACTTGGTTAATCCCCATATTTAAGGTTTCAGACATTCATTAATTAATTCAACATATGACAATTAGCTGCAATCAATTAATCTCTTATTATTCCTGAAGAGTACCACTCAACCCTTATTGCTAATGCTTGAATCAATGATTCAGCCTGCAGGACTTAGCATAATGAACCTCGTGAGCTTCCCAGGGAATGTCACCATATCCTGAAACGAAGATGATTATCTAAATCCAGCCTGAGGAAACCCCACACAAACTGCCATCACCCAAGATGTAGATATATGAGTACATGTAAGACACTCCACCATAGCAAGTCAAAGTGACAGTCAATCCATGTGTGCCCCTCAGCTTTCAATAGACTTTAGATCCGACCAAGTTACCGAGATCTTTACTCATTCATATGTCAAGCAGAATGGTTCATCTCACTGCTAATCCTATCAATACATTAAGATTTACCGGTCACACAAAGGAGTCAAGATTAACCACTTATGGACTTGTGAGCCGCAGCCTAAACCGACAACCATACTAGAAACTATCTTAGCTGTCATAACTGTTTATATCTCGCTAGGTCGAACGATCTATACAATATTCTGTGATCTTTTACACACTATATGATCTCCCTATCGATGAGATAACTGGATATGTTTGTCTGCATTGTATGATTGTTAATTCAGACAGGAGTAGATTATTGCAAGTCATTAATGATTACCAGTATATCAAACATAATGTTTCCTTACATACCAATCATAATGCTTTTTTGTATACAATTCAAACAATCTCCCACTTATACTCAAAGCATTATATCATTACTTTCTAGAGTATAACATGTGTCTATTCTAATCAAGCTATTACATTTGGTCACCAGGTGGCTGGCTTCAACCTCAGTCCTAGGCTACGAACAATACCCTTGTATGCCTTCTGTGGTAAGCCCTTTGTAAATGGATTCGCTATATTATCACCAGGATCATCTTCTCAGCCATAGTCTAGCTTCTTCATTTTGTTGTAAGTATTTGTATCTCTAGACTAGTCAGTTTTCTATCCTGTACTTGTAACTGCAACATATTAATGGATTGATTACTGACAAGTTGATGACAATTCCTCATTGTCCAACAAATTGTCTGAGTATTTACTTACCAGCTGAACTTACACTTCCAGTGTAATCAGCACCAGCACTCGTATCACACACTTTAAATCTTTTTGCTCTGATCTCATTTCTCATATTTTAAATGAGCAATATCTCTCCTGGTTTGAGGGGGAAGATTTTTAGTTAGAGCTGATGTGAGGAAGTGGTTTCATGGGTTTAGATCTGATAGGTTTATTATGTAAAACCCTGAAATACTTTGTAACTTTCCTCATCAGCTGAGTGCTCGCTGGTTAGGCTTTGATCGCACCAAAAAGGGGGAAATTGTTGGGAAATTTGGCTAAGTTTCCTCTCCCCAGTAGCTACTTGTTTAGATTCTTGTTTGGTGTTTTGGTGGATCAAATCCTAAGTCCTACCAGCGTCAGTTTGTCTCTAGAATAGCTCTAGTCTCAAATGTAAAGTCCTGTTTAGGTCTTTTGAGTTGTAAGTCGCAGCTGATCAAGACTCATGCTGGCTACTGTTCACCAGCATGAGATGTACTTACCAGTTAAGAAAAGTCTCACCAGCAAGCGACTGACAAGACTCGTGCTGACACTGTTCATCAGCATGAGAAAAGCTACTGGCTGGTCACTGTTCACCAGTTGGGAAGGTTTTCATCAGCAGGGAGCTGACAAAACTCACCAGCAGTATAAGTGTTCTCACTGACACTGTTCACCAGCGGTGAAGCCACCAGTCATGGGAGATTCCAAGAGTTAACATCAGACAAATTGGTAGACTTAGATTGTGCCAACGCAAAGTCACCAGCAGAGACTGCCAGCACAAGATCACCAGTATGTTCTACCAGTTGGATGTTACCAGCAGAATTCAAGATTCGCTCTCCCAGAGTCTTAGAGACAAAAAGAAGATTCGTCTGAGGAATAAACTGACAAAGTATGACTTTAAGGGAGGATACCTTAAAGTCTATCAGTTCAAGACACCAGTTCCGATTCCTCGTACTGACGAATAGTGCCGTTCTGACATAAAGAGATCAATGTCAGATAAAGTGGACAAAAGCATGGCGCTTTCCGGAAATTCCTACCTGCCGCCGTCAGAAGGACATGCGAGGACAGAGACCTTTTCCGGATGTGTCCAAACGGCTAGAAGTTTGAATGGGATCCCGCGTCTATAAATACCTAGGATCCATCAACATTCAATACTTCTTCTCTCTCGCTCAACAACCAAAAGTCAGAAACTTTATTGCAAACAAGCAGAACTCTTTCGAGGCCTCTCTAAAGGCTATCCGTGTGTTGATTTAATCAAACACGAGACTTCAAGCTTCCAGCTTGTAAGTTATTGATCTCTTTGGTGTTCTTTCTCTTCCGAGGAAGTTCACAGCAGCTCTTGTGCCAGCCAGCACTTGAGTTATTACGGGCTTTTTGCCGTATTGAGAAGACACGTTCTTGGGAGAACTAAACACCCAGTGAAGCTGTGGAGGTTGAAGTGACGTGCTCGCACTCTACCAGCTGATCAGAGTTGAAGAAGGACAAGGCCGGGAGCGGTTGATCTAGTGAACTGGTGGACGAGGCAATCACCAGCTAGAGATAGATCGTAGGACGCTTGTACCCGATTACTCTTAGTGAAATTTCCAGTGCTACGACTGGAGAGTGGACGTAGATCAGTTGATCGAACCAGTATAAATCCTTTGTCTTTTATCAGTTTTCTGCATTTCACATTGATTTAAAACCCAGCACCCAAGTGCTGGTGTATATCTGAAAACTGATATAACTGTGCAAACAAGGCTAAATACATTCTAAGTCTTGAGCTACCAGCTGACGAGCCAGTCGCTAGTCAGCTGAGTACTCAGAGTGCCAGTTGACTTACCAGCTGACAAGGTCCCAGTCAGCTGAGTAACCAGCAGAGAGCAAGAAACGAATTAACACAGTTTCCGCTGCCAAGTTATACCCTGATAATCCGGGACCAACATCCTTCGTGTCAATATTCTTTATTAGCACATTGCCCCTTGCTATGATTTCTCGTATGATGTGGTAATTTCTATCTATTTGTTTCGCGCCTTGTGAGTTCTTGATTCCTTAGAGTTTGCCACTGCACCAGCATTATCACAATATACCGTGATAGTCTTGGGCAAACTCAGAACTATATCTAACTCTTGGAGGTAGTTCTGGAGCCACACTGCTTTTTTAGAAGCTTCTGAAGCTGCCACATACTCAGCTTCCATGGTGGAGTCTGCGATACATTTCTGTTTCGCACTCCTCCACAATACAGCTCCACCTCCTAAGGTGAACACATAGCCCGAGGTTGATCTCTTCTCATCTTGATCCGCCTGGAAATTCGAATTCGTATAACTTACAAGGCACAAATTCTCACACTGATAAACGAGACAATAGTCCTGAGTTATTTTCAGATACTTGAGAATATGTTTGACAGCAGTCCAGTGCGCCTGTCCAGGGTTAGACTGATATTTGGCCACAATGCCCACGGCATAACATATATCTGGCCTCGTACATAGCATCACATACATGAGACTTCCCACTGCCGAAGCATATGGTACTTTAGCAATCTCATCCTTCTCCTCTTCTATTGCAGGGCATTGTATCTTAAACAGAGGAACACCATGTCTTAAAGGTAGCAATCATTGCTTGGCATTTTGCATGCTAAAATGGGTAATCACAATATCAATATAAGCGGCCAGAGACAAGCTTAACATCCTATTCTTGCGATCACGCATGACTTTAATCCCAAGGATGTATTCACCGTCTCCTAGGTCCTTCATTTGAAACTGTTCGGATAACCATCTCTTTATGTCTAACAACACCTTCACATCAATGCCGAATAGAAGAATGTCATCTACATAAAGTGCTAGGAATACCACACTTCCATTGATGCATAATCGGTACACATAACTTTCGGTTTCACACTGCGAAATCCATAAGATTTAATCACATCATCAAAACGTTTGTTCCATGACCGTGAAGCTTGTTTATACAAGGACTTCTTTAGCTTCAAGACAAGATGCTCTTCACCATCCTTCACATAACCCTCTAGCTGCTGCATACAGATGGTACGACCTTCCTCAAGGTACGTGTTTAAAAATGCGGTTTAAAATCTATCTTCCAGATCTCTAGGTCCATATGTGATGCTACGGATAGGAGAATTCGAATGGATTTGAGCATGGTTACCGGTGAGAAGGTCTCGTCATAGTTAGTGCCCACTTTTTGACTATAACCCTTCATCACCAACCTGGCTTTAAAAGTCGTTATTTCTCTTTTTGAACCTTTCTTCCGTTTGTATACCCATTTGCAACCTATGGCCCAAAAGCTATTTGGTAGCGCAGACTTATTGTATACATCCATAGCGGTAATTGATTCAATTTTTGAATCCATGGCTTTATGCTATTTTTCCGCATCTTTGCCATTTACTTCTTTGTAGTATGTCCATAAGTCGGTATCATCCATTCCGTCTTTCGGGAATAAGTCCAAAGACTCTCCCATGAACATATACCACTCAGGTTGGTGAGGTACCCTCCCACTACGACGGAGCACTGGTACTGCATCAGAAGTTGGTGCAATTACTTGTGGCTCAAAGCCTTGCAATGTTGACCATGCAATTGGTTCCATACTTTCGAGAGGTAGACTCAATCTGCCACGGGGTTTTCCCAATGGAAGCGCATCATCTTCTTCAATTTCTTGGAGAATGATATCACTTTTGTATTTGTGGTTTTTCACAAACTCGTCCTCCAAGAATCTCGCGTTGGTGCTAACAACGATCTTCTGATCCTTAGAAAAATAGAAATAACCACCTTTTGTTTGTCTGGGGTATCCCACGAACAACATTAGCTTGGACGTACCTTCTAACTTATCAGGTTCCTTTGACAAGACATAAGCCGAAAAACCCCACACTCTTATCTTTGACACACTGGGCTTTCGCCCATGCCAAAGTTTTGTGGGTGTCTTATTAATTGACTTAGAAGGTACAAGGTTCAGCAGGTACGTCGTTGTTAGTAACGCGTGGCCCCAAAACAAAACTGACAAGTTCTCATAACTCATCATGGATCAAACCATTTCAATAAGAGTCCTATTTCTTCTTTCCACCACACCATTCTGCTGAGGAGTGCCCGGTGCGGTCCATTGGGATGTAATCCCATTCTCTAACAAAAATTGCAAGAACTCGTCACTGAGATACTCACCTCCATGATCTGATTGTATTACATAATTGTCTTGTTTAACTTCTTCTTTACTTCCGCCTTGAATTCCTTGAATTTCTCAAAGCATTCAGACTTATAGTGAAGTATGTAAACATACTCGTATCTCGAGTTATCGTCAATAAAAGTGACAAAATACTTAAATCCTCCACGAGCTTGCGTAGACATCGGTCCACATAAGTCAGAGTGGATCAATTCCATCACATCACTTGCTTGAGACTGGCTTGCCTTGAAAAGCCTGGTGGTCATCTTTCCCTCTATACAGGATTCACAAACTCGATGTGGAACTACCTCGATTGAATCCAACGTTCCATCATCCACGAGTCTCTTGATCCTCTTTAGATTAATGTGACCTAGTCTCATATGCCACAGATATGTAAGATCCTCATCAGAAGATGAAAACTTTCTCTTCTTATGATTAAATGAGTTATATGTAGCATTCACAGAAAATTCATGCAAACAAGTAATGATATAAAGAGAGTCTTTCTGTATCCCACGATAGATAACACCGTTATTTCCATTCATAGTAACATAACTATAAAAAATAACTGAAAATCCATCATTAATTAAATGGGAAACATAAATAAGGTTCCGCCGAAAATCCGACACATACAAAACGTCTCTTAAAATCAAAACATTGTCTTAAAAGTATAATGTAACATCTCCAACTGCTATTGCAGACACACGAGCAACATTACCCATGGAGATCGTCACCTCGTCATCATTCAGCTGCCTTGTCGGCTTGAATCCCTACAAAGTGTAACAAACATGATCAGTAGCTCCAATATCCACTACCCACGAATGGGTAGAAACAGATGCTAAACATGTTTCCGTTACAAGTGCTAATGACGTACCTTTTCCAACCCGCTTGGTCAGACAATCCTTCTTCTAGTGACTAGTTTTTCCACAACAGAAACACTTGCCCTTCTTCTCCAGTGTCACGGTCTTCTTTTTCCAAGAACTTTTGCTTCCAGAGGTTGTCTTCTTGAATTTCTTTCCAATCACCCCTTTTAGCACCTTTCGATGAAGCAGGGGGACTACCGGAAGAAACAAAGACTGCCTTTTCAGGTTGGATGACTGATTCAGCTACCATGAGGTCACTAAGTAACTCATTAAGAGTGTACTCCTTTTTACTCATGACAACATTCAGACTGAAATTAAATAATAAAAGCAGTAGCATGCTTTCTTATTATTTACTAGTGTGCAGTTAATAAATTGAATCATACGAGAATATAATAAATAAAATAAAAATTCTCGTGGCCTCTTGATGCAATAACATGGGAAATAAAAATAAATCTATCTATTAAAATGATTTATTTAAATCAGTTATTAAAACTAGGCTCCTACTCTTTAATTTGAAATCTGCAATCTTTGGGTTGAAAAATACTGGATTATTGGGCAAATAATAAGGGTTTCAGGATGATAGGATTGTAAAAATCCTAATTTCAGAGATTCGGGCCGCTTTCGGGCCAAACAGCCCGCACCCAGCTTGCACCAAACCCTAACCCTAATTTTCAGCCACCTTCTTCTCCATCCAAACCCTAGCAGCAGCTGCCCCTATTCAGCTCAGCCCTCCGCCGCCTACTTATCCAGCCACGGACCCGTAGCCTTTGCCTCACTGGGATGCGCGCACATCGGACATTGCGCCTCCAGGTTGCACCGCCCTGTCCTTGCCGGTAGATTGGAGAGAAATCAGTAACAGTGAACGAGAGAGAGAGGCACGCAGCTATGCGCAGACACCGACGGGGAAGCCTGTCACCCACCACCAGTCCACACATCGCTCCCATCACCATCGCCTCCTTCCCCGGCTTGTACAGACTCCGAGGACCCAGCGACGACCACCACAACATGCAGCCTAGTTGGTGGTCGCTGCTGAGCGCAGAAGTTGCGAAGACTGCCACCACACATCACGTGGCCACATTTTGAAGAAGGCTGCCTCGCGCCTCCTGTGCGCGGCCTCTGCGTGCTGCCGCGCCGGACCACCGCCTCCCGTGGTTGCAGCCTGTCCAAGACCACCAAAAACTGTCGTACTGTTGTTCTTGTTCTTGTTCTCTTTCTCAGTTTGGTTTTACAGATTTGAAAAAATAAAAAAATTACAATAGATCTAGTATATTATATATTTTACCTATCAATCTAATTGCTTGTTAAAGCCTAAATTAATTAATTAATTTATGTAACCTTAAATGTGGTAATATACCGCGCTCGTGCAACCCATTCCTTATAATGTTGTAGAAAAGAGGTAGGACAGAATTGATTCTCTGGTGACATGAATAAATATTAGTTAATTAATTATATTCTTTGTTGAGTATGGAAATTTATTATTTGATAGGCCTTCTTTACTATTTGCATGTTGGTCTCTGGTCTTGCCCATGAAAAGCTCAAGCCCACTAGGGATCAATATTTCCTATAAATACCCCCTAGTTCTCAGATCTCAATGCAGCATAAGATCATAAACAGCAAACCAGAGTTTTGGAAGTTATGATTTTCGACTTTGATCAGAGAAAGAGGAGGAAATTTTGCTTTGCGGTAGGCACAAAATCTTGAGGGAATCTTTACCTGATATCCGGATCGGAGCAAGGGATACAGATCACAAGATCAGATCTGGTGGATCTTCTTCCTCTCTCTTCTTCTTCTTTTTCAATTTTATTTAGACAAAATCAAGAGATTTAATTATGATGTTTCAGGTATTATTCTTATTGCGCAAGAAGGATTTAAGATAATATCCCTGCGCAACTATTCAGAGTTTAAATTCATCCAGGTATTCCGCAATCTTTCTTATGCAATCAATAGGAGCTTGCAAGGTTTTTTTTATCATAGGCATAATAATTAATTTATAATATCCAATAAACTATCATTGGAAATCGGATTATGCAATTCAATTTGCAAGTAAAAATATTTTCAATTGGTATCAACGCCAGGTTATAATTATTGGCACACGGTGGAAGCTGGCGACTCCGACAACTGAAGCAGGTGGTGGCAGGCACTGAAGAACCCTCACAGGTTCACGACTGCACCGCCACACTTAGCAACACAGTCGTGCGCTATTTTGGCGAGCACAAAGAAGGAGGTAGGTGGGAGAGGTAGCGGTGGCGAGCAGGAGCAACAACGGGCGCATCGGAACCCTTACAGGTTTGTGTCTGCGCTACCGCACATAGCAGCGAAACGCGCGCACGCCGTTGCACCTTTTCTTCCCTACACGAGGTGAACGACAAAGTGGAAGGGGAAAGGCCGAGGCGGCGGACTTGTGCAGCATCGGTGGTGCATGGCAAAACACTAGGGTTTGCACTATTGCGGTTGCATGAAGCAGCCAACACACATAGCCTCCGTATACCTCCTCTCTAATTGAGCGAATGCTGTCGATGATGATGTAACAAGAGCGGCAGAGGGAGGTAGGTCGAACAGCGGGTGGAGGTAGTTCGGAGCAGCGGCGGCGCTACGTGCGGTGGAAATATAGGGTTTCCACGCACACACAAGCTACGCACACTGCAGGCACCTACTGCCTTCCCTGCCTGCACAGGCGACCATTGAGGCATTCGTGGCAATTGGTAGTGGCGGGCGTGGGTGCTGAACAGTAGGGGACGGCCGCTTGCGATGGGAATCATGGCCTGCAACTCGTAAGAGTTCGCGCGAGGTTGTTGTGCCATTTCGCGCTGTGGATGGTGGTCGGTTGATGGTGGGTGATTGGGCCTCGGTTCATTGGGCTGTGTAAATATGAACCCGGTTTGTGGTGTGTACGTAGGTTCAATTGTCTGATTTTTTCTAGCCCATTTAGTTCGAGGAGGCCCAGTCTAGATTATCATGTTTTTAAGCCAAAGAGTGGGAGCCAAGTCGAAGATCTGTACTACAATTCTAACTTGTAATAGTTAGAGTTCTTTTTATTTTGATATAATTGTCTCATGGGGCCACGAGGAGTGTTTATTATTTGTTTTATGTGATCTCGTATGATATGAATGTTTATTTTTATTATTTGCGCTCATCCAAGCATGTGTAGATAATAGGAAGCACATTTATTGCTTTATTATCTATTGTTTTCAAGAATGGTATGTGATTTATTTCATGAATTAAATTATAACTATAGATTTAGTATTAATTTTGTGCATTATAGAATTTAGAAGTGTTATAATTTATAGTAACATGAAATAATTTGTGCACCAACGATGAAAGTGTAAAACCTTATGGAGGTAATTTACTAAGCAAATTTTTAAGACCCCACAAAGCGATATCTTACTAGAAATGAATAGTTCAATAAGTAAACGTCTACATGTGTAGCTTGCTTATTCAATTATTCTTAAGTTCCAATAGATATGATTTATTAAAAAAACAATTTAATTCATGTGAGTAGTGGGAGCCTTTGCTTCCTTCTACAGGTGTATCTTGCGTATTTGGTTTTCATAAGTATGATACAACTTTGTTATATAAATCAAGCATCATGGATCTGGTGTGTGTCACAATTAAGTTTTAAAATGAAAAGTTGGCCTTGTTGAGTGTTTTCTTGTAAACGTCCACATGTGTGTCTTATAGTAAAATTACTTTGGATATTGGAGAAAACATTTGTATTGTTTTTATCAAAAAGTTACAATACTTATTTGTTTAAATAGTTAGCGATTGTGGTTTAATTGTTGTTTTAATTTATTGTTTTAAGTCTTGTTTATGTCCAATGTCATCAACATCTTAGCCCAAAACCTGTAAACTGGTCCTAATTTCTTGGAATGGAAACTCAACTTGTATTATATCCTTCTTGCAGAGGAACACATGTTTGTCTTCACTGAGCCTCACCCAGATGTTCCTACTAATGAGTCGTCAGGGGAGGATGTGAACTACTATAATAAGCGGATCAAGTCTTACAATGTAGCGAAATGCTACGTGATGACTACTATGTCCAAGGTTCTTCAGCAGCAACATCAGGCTTATGATACTGTTGTTGAGATAATGAACAACCTCTGTGCAACTTATGGGGAATAGACTGGACTCAGATTCAATCTCATGAGGGAAATCATGAGTAGAAGAATGACTGATGGTAGTTTGTTAAGGGAGCACATGGTCAACGTGACTCATCTTATGGATAAGCTAATGTTTCACGGTTGTGGTATTGATGGGGAAGCCCAGGACGATATCATACTCAACTCTCTCCATAAATCCTTTGAGAACTTCCGACTAAATACTATCATGAACAAGAAAGTGTATACTCTCAATGAGTTACTCAATGACTTGATGGCGGTAGAATCAGTCATACTTCCAGAAAAAGTTGCTTTGGTTACTTCTGAAAGTCATTTCACTGCGCAGAATGGCAAGAAGCGCAAGAGCGTGATTAAGAAGAAAAACAAAAGTACAACCACTGAGAAGAAGTTCAAAAGGGTAAAGGGAATGGCTGGTAAAAAGGACAAGTGTTTCAAGTGTGGCAAGGTCAGTCACTGGAAGAAGGATTGTTGAGTCAAAGATGATGGATTTATACACTAAAAGCATTATGATTGGTATATTATGTACAAGGTCGATTGGTTAATATACTGGGAATCATAAATGTTATATGTTTATCTCTAGTCTGAATTAACAAACATGTGTCGCAAGCGCTCTTATCCTCTTATCTCGTCGATAGGGAGATCATATGGTGTGTAGTAGATCACGAAAGATTGTATGGATCATCTGACCTAGCGAGATATAAATGGTTATCACAGCTGAGACAGTTCCGAGATAAACTGTAGGTGTAGGCCGCAACATACGCAGTAATTAGCATCTTATCTTAGATGGCTAGGTATGCTTGTGCGGGGCACGCATTAATAAGGACCTAAATTGAGATGGATTCTTTTATCAAACATTAAAAGAATCTGGATCTTTATGGCTTGATGAGATCCTAAACCTAAATGAAGTTACAAAAGTATACACAGATTGTATATCACTTTGAGTTGCAGTGAAAGGCTCTAGTTGAGCCTGTATTGTTGGAATTGTATACATAAAAGCATTTTTGATTGTTATATTGGGAAACATTATCTTTGATATACTGTTAATCATTAATGACTTGCCCTAAACAACTCCTATCTGAATTAACAATCATACGATGCGAACAAACACATCTAGTTATCTCGTCGATAGGGAGATCATATGGTGTGTAAGAGATCATAAAAGATCATATAGATCGTTTTTTGACCTAGCGAGATATAAATAGTTATCACGGGTGAGACAGTTTTTGGTTTGGCTGTCGGTTTAGGCTGCGGCACACAAGTCCATAAGTGGTTTATCTTAACTGCTTTGTGTGACCGGTACATCTCAATGTATTGATAAGATCAACAGTGAGACGAACCATTCTTGTTGACATATGAATGAGTAAAGATCTCGGTAACTTGGTCGGATATAAAATCTATTGAAAGCTGAGGGGAACACATGGGTTGATTGTCACTTTGACTTGCTATGGTGGAGAGTCTTACATGTACTCATATATCTGCATCATGGGTGATGGCAATTTGTGTGTGGTTTCCTCAGGCTGAATTTTGATAACCATATCCGTTTCTGGATGGTGAAATTCACCGGGAAGCTCACGAGGTTTGTTATGCTTAGTCCTGCAGGCTGAATCATTGATTCATGCATAAGCGATAAGGGTTGAGTTGTACTACTCAAGAATAATAAGAGATTAATTAATTACAACTAATTGTCATAAGCTCAATTAATAAATGAATGTTTGAAACTAAGGGTGGCAATTTTTGATCCGATCCGATAATCCGACATGAATCTGCACGATAATAATGGATACGGATTGAAGCTTATCAGATATGGATTCTTATCGGATCGACACGATAAAGACACGAAAATTTTGGATCGGATTCGGATTGGATACGGATAGGATTGGAAATCTAATAAATGGATCGGATTCGGACCGGATACGGATATCCGTTAATAAATTAATAAAAATTATTCATTTTTTAAATATAATAATTAATTAATTGATTTTGATATATTAGTTTAGATTTAGAGTTATTTCAAAAATTCAAATCTCTTAATTCTTGATTGTCCGTGTCCCATTTTTTTAATTCACCACCAAAAAATATATTTATTCATCTATTTATTATATTTGTTAATATTTATTTTTTTCTACTATCAAAATTTAATAACTTTGTTTTCTTTTTTCTCAATTTCAAGTTTTCAATTAAGTTGTATCAACCGATTAACTAGCTGGTGATATCTTAAATTTAAATGTTGATGAAAGTATTTTAGATTCGTCTGAATACCCATTCAGTGTTTCAACTCTTGCAATTTCATCATGATATATGAAAGGTATTTATTATAATTTATTTTATTTGTTATAAATTTTAAAATTTTAATTAATATTTTTCTCCGTCAAAATTGTGAGTGGAGTATTGACGACTAAGGTGAATGATTTATCAGTATTTAGAAATTAGCAAGTTTGACCACTAGTATTTGAATTTAAGATTTATTGGAATATTTGATTGAGGATTTTAGTTTTAAATGAAGTTGCAGTTTTATTTATTTATCCAACACAAGATTTGAACAATCAAATATAAATATTTTGTATTATCTTATCAAATTTTTATTTGATTGTAATTGTTTTTATTGAAATAGATTCTTATTGAATTAATTTGATTTGGATTCTGATCTGATTCTTATCGGATCGGATCCATAACGGATCATTCGGATTGGATACTTATCGGATCCTTAACGGATATGGATCAGATTCGTGCGGATACGGATTTTAGCTTAACGGATCGGATACGGATACGGATTTAGATTTTTCTTAACAGATCGAAAATGGATTTGACCTTAACGGATTGGATCGATAACGGGTTGACACAATAAGGATCCGATCCGCACGAATTGCCACCTTTATTTGAAACATTATACGTGGGGATTAACCAAGTCAATGCAACCCGTTCCTAATAATGTGGTAATAAAGGGGTAGGTCAATATTAATTCTCTGGTGGTATGAACTAATGTTTATTAATTAATTATGTTCGGGGTTGAACATGGAATTAATTAATAGGAGGCCCACTTTATTATTTGCATTTGATCCATGGTCTGGCCCAATAGTGCTTAGAGCCCATTAGGGTTTATTAAACCTTAATAGCCCGTTCTCCAGATCGATATAAATAGATCAATTCTCTCCTTCTCACATATGTTTGGAAGTTTCAAATCAGAAATCCTAGAGAGTGTGAGAGAGTGGGCGGTTGTGTAGATCCGGTAGCGAATCCTCACTAGATTTCCAAATCGAGCAAGGGAACATATTAGAAGATCAGATCTGTAGGAACACCATCAACATGTACCGCTGTTATTCAATCCACAGGAGTTGAGGTATTTCTTTGAATCTACGTATTAAATTAAATAGGAGTATGTAAAGGGCATTTACTGTTTGTCATAGTATTTATTTTGATATCCATAAATTGAATCCGGGGTTAATAAGTAAATGGCGATTCACATTGCCTATTGTAGACTCAGTTCCTACAATTTGTATCAGAGCGAGGTTCTTATTTTTATTTAATTTATCGTGGATGGATTTATTTGTCGTGGATGTTTTTGTTCTCGTGGCCCCTCTCTGGTTTTGTTTTTTTATTTTAAATCGTGAGAAAATCCGCGATTAGATTGATAGGAAAAATATATAATAGATCTAGATCTGTTGTTATATTTTTATTCAATCTATAAATCGAAAAAACATGGAGAACAAGAGCAGCGACAGATGAGGCTATACAGCTGCTTTTCGGTGGCTGGAAATAGGTAGCATGCGCGTGGCGGAGGCGACCGTAAGCCGGCGATGGATATGTGCGCACTAGTAAATAATAAGAAAGCATGTTATTGCTTTTATTATTTATTTTTAAAGCATGTCGTAGATAATAGGGAAGCATGTTACTTCTTTATTATTTACTGTTCGAAGCACGATTTATGTGATTTATTTTATGTATTAAATTAAGTCTATAAATTCCGGAATCATGTTGGGAAATATGATGGAATTTTAGATGTGACATAATTTATGGATCATAAAATAAACTGTGCGCATAAGAACCTTTCGAAAGAAAAAGACTAAGCAAGATTTTTTTTAATTAAAATCAACAAGACCTCCACAATGCGGTCTCTTATTAGAAGTGGGCAGTGAAGTGAGTAGACGTCTACACAACCGTAGCCTGCTTATTTTATTTGTTCATTAGTTCTCTAGGATTGTTTTAAATGAGATAACAAAGGTTGTAAGAGGCATTTGTCATGGGTCTAGTACGTATGACAAATCGTCTTTTTAACTTCCGGAGTTAGAATTGTGGTCAAATGCTTCGATGTTGTCTAAGTACTAACTCATAAATGATTTCCCTACTCAGATAGGTTGAACATGGTGTTAGTTTTATCTCCGATTATTAATTTCATTTTCCGGCGAATACCTGACATGGATTGAGATTAAAGACTGGAACCTCAAACTGCATTCTGGTTAGGTGGTCTGTTGTAAAAGTCTTCAAAAGGAGCTTGCTGTAGATGCACCAAGGCAATTGGGGGAAACAACTATATTGGTTTATCAAAAGGTTACAATGCATGTTTGTTTCAATGTTCTGCATGTATGTTCTTACTTTAATCAATTATTGTTTTTAGATATGTCTATGAATAATGTCATCAATATATTGGCACAAAATCAATTAACTGGTCCGAATTTCCTTGAATGGAAGCGCAACTTGGATTATATCCTAGTTGTAGAGGAACATCTATTTGCTCTTAACACTCTGTGTCCAGCTGTCCCCACTGCTGAGTCAACTGATGTGGAGCAGAACCTCTATGACAAGTGGGTCAAGTCTAATAATGTAGACAAGTGCCACATGATGACCACTATGTCTAAGGTGCTCCAGTAGCAACATCAACACTATGACAAAGCAACTGAGATTATGGATAGTCTCACAATTACTTATGGGGAATCGAATAGAGCTGTCATATTTAAACTCATGAGGGAAATCATGAGTTATAAACTAACTGATGGTAGCTCAGTGAGGGAGCATGTATTTTCCATGACTCACCTCATAGATGAACTAACGTTGCATGGAGGAGGTATTGACTGGGAAGCCCAAGTCAATATCATACTCAACTCACTTTTCCGTTGTGGCAAAACTGGTCACTGTAAGAAGGATTGTCTGACCTAGCAGGTTGGACAAGGTATGTCATTAGCATTTGTAACGGAAACATGTTTAGCATCTATTTCTACCTATTCGTGGATAGTGGATACTAGAGCTACTGATCATGTTTGTTACACTATGCAGGGATTCAGGCCGACAAGGCAACTGAATGATGACGAGGTGACGATCTCCAGGGGTAATGCTACTCGTGTGTCTGTAGTAGCAGTTGGAGATGTTACATTATGCTTTCAAGACAATGTTTTGATTTTAAGAGATATTTTGTATATGCCGGTTTTTCGGCAGAACCTTATTTCTGTTTCCCGTTTAGTAAATGATGGATTTTCAGTTATTTTTATAGTCATGTTACTATCAATGGCAATAACGGTGCTATCTGTCGTGGGATATAGAAAGACTCTCTTTTTATCATAACTTGTTTACATGAATCTTCCCTGAATGCAGCATATAACTCATTTAATCACAAGAAGAGAAAATTTTCATCTTCTAATGAGGATCTGACATATCTATGGCATTTGAGACTATGTCACATCAATCTAAAGAGGATCAAGAGACTCGTGGATGATGGAATGTTAGACTCAATTCAGGTAGTTCCACATCGAGTTTGTGAATCATGTATAGAGGGAAAGATGACGACCAGGCCTTTCAAGGAAAGTAAGTCTCGAGCAAGTGATGTGTTGGAATTGATCCACTCTGACTTATGTGGACCAATGTCTATGCAAGCTCGTGGAGGATTTAAGTATTTTGTCACTTTTATTGATGATTACTCAAGATACATGTATGTTTACTTACTTCAATATAAATCTGAATGCTTTGAGAAATTCAAAGAATTCAAGGCGGAAGTAGTGAAGAAGTTAAACAAGACCATTAAGTCATTTCAATCCGATCGTGGTGGTGAGTATATAAGTGACAAGTTCTTGAAGTTTTTGTCAGAGCATGGGATTACATCCCAATGGATTGCACCGGGCACTCCTCAGTAGAATGGTGTGGCGAAAAAAAGAAATATGACACTTCTTGAAATGGTTAGATCCATGATGAGTTATGCGAAATTGTCTATTTTGTTTTAAGGCCACGTGTTACTAACAACGGTGTACCTTCAGAACCTTGGTACCTTTTGAGTCAGTTCCGAAGACACCCTCGAAACTCTGGCATGTGCGAAAGCCCTGTGTGTTAAAGATAAGAGTGTGTGGTTGTCCAGCATATGTCTTGTCAAAGGAACCTGATAAGCTAGAAGGTAGGTCCAAGCTAATGTTGTTTGTGGGATACCCCAGACAAACGAAAGGTGGTTATATCTATTGTCCTAAGGATCAGAAGATCGTTGTTAGCACCAACGCAAGATTCTTGGAGAACGAGTTTGTAAAAAAAACCACAAATTCGAAAGTGACATCATTCTCCAAGAATTTGGAGAAGATGATGCGCTTCCATTAGGAAAACCCCGTGGCAGATTGAGTGTATCTCTCGAAGGTATCGAACTAACTGCACAGTTGCTAGTGCAAGACTTTAAGCCACAAGTAACTACACCAACTACTGATGCAGTACCAGTGCTCCGTCGTAGTGGGAGGGTACCTCACCAACCCGGGCGCTATATGTTCCTGGGAAAGGTTCGGACTTGATCCCAGAAGACGGACTAGATGATACCGACCCATGGACATACGTCGAAGTAGTAAATGACAAAGATGCGGAAAAATGGCATAAAGCCATGGATTCAGAAATTGAATCAATTACTGCTATGGATGTATACCAGAAGTCTGCGCTACCAGATAACTTTCGGGCCATAGGTTGCAAATGGGTATAAAAACGGAAGAAAGGTTCGAAAGGAGAAATAACGGCTTTTAAAGCTAGGTTGGTGACGAAGGGTTATAGTAAAAGGGAATTGAATATGACAAGACCTTCTCACCGGTATCCATTCGAATTCTTCTATCCATAGCAGCACATATGGACCTAGAGATTTGGCAGATGGATGTCAAAACTGTGTTTATAAATGGGTACCTTGAGGAAGGTCGTGACATCTACATGTCAAAATCTCTAAGGAACCAAGAACTCACAAGGTGTCGAAACACATAGAGAGAAAGTACCACATCATACGAGAAATCATAGCGAGGGGTGATGTGCTAATAGAGAAGATTGACACGAAGGATAATCTAGCGGATCCATTTACAAAGGGCTTACCACAGAATGCATACGAGGGTCATGTTCGTAGCCTAGGACTGAGGTAGATGTCGGCCACCTGGTGACCAAATGTAATAGCTAGATTAGAATACACACATGTTATACTCTGGAAAGTAATGGTATAATGCTTTGAGTATACATGGGAGATTGTTGGAATTGTATACATAAAAGCATTATGATTGGTACATTGGGAAACATTATGTTTGATATACTGGTAATCATTAATGACTTGTAATAAACAACTTCTCTCTGAATTAATAATCATACGATGCGAAAAAACACATCCAGTTATCTCGTCGATAGGGAGATCATACGGTGTGTAAGAGATCATAGTAGATCGTATAGATCGTTCGACCTAGCGAGATATAAACAGTTATCAGAACTGAGGAAATTTTTGGTTTGGCTGTCGGTTTAGAATGGGGTACACAAGTCCATAAGTGGTTTATCTTGATTGCTTTGTGTGATCGGTACATCTCAATGTATTGATAGGATCAACAGTGAGATGAACCATTCTTCTTGACATATGAATGAGTAAAGATCTCGGTAACTTGGTCGGATCTAAAGTCTATTGAAAGCTGAGGGGCACACATGGGTTGATTGTCACTTTGACTTGCTATGGTGGAGAGTCTTACATGTACTCATATATCTGCATCTTGGGTGATGGCAGTTTTTGTGGGGTTTCCTCAGGCAGGATTTAGATAACCTTATCCATTTCAGGATGGTGACATTCCCTGAGAAGCTCATGAGGTTCGTTATGCTAAGTCCTGCAGGCTAAATCATTGATTCAAGCATAAGCGATAAGGGTTGAATGGTACTACTCAGGAATAATAAAAGATTAATCAATTACAGCTAATTCTCATAAGCTAAATTAATTAATGAATGTCTTAAACCTTAAATATGGGGATTAACCAAGTTAATGCAACCCGTTCCTAATAACGTGGTAATAAAGAGGTAGGTCAGCATTAATTCTCTGGTGGCATGAATTAATGTTTATTAATTAGTTATGTTCTGGGTTGAACATGTAATTAATTAATATGAGGCCTACTTTATTATTTGCATTTGATCCCTGGTCTAGCCCAATAGTGCTCAGAGCCCATTAGGGTTTATTAAACCCTAATAGCCCATTCTCCAGATCTATATAAATAGATCAATTCTCTCCTTCCTACATAAGTTTTGAAGTTTCAAATTAGAAACCCTAGAGAGTGTGAGAGAGTGAGCAGTTGTGTAGATCCAGGAGCGCATCCTCACCAGATATCTGGATTGAGCAAGGGAATATATCAAAAGATTACATTTGTAAAAACACCATCAACATATACCGACGTTATTCAATCCGCAGGAGTTGAGGTATTCCTTTGAATCTACGTATTAAATTAAATTGGATCATGGATAGGGCATTTACTAGTTTTTCATAGTGTTTATTTTGATATCCATAAAACAAATTCGTGGTTAAGAAATAAATGGCATTTCACGTCGCCTATTGTAGACTCAGTTCCTACATGTATATCTGAATCTTGGGTGATAGTAGTTTGTGTATGACTGTCTGGTACTGGAACTAGGTAACCGCATCCAGTATAGGATGGTGACATTCACTGAACAACTCAAAAGGTTCATTACCCTAAAGTCCTGCAGGCTGATTAAGTTCAAGCATAAGTGAAAAGGTTTGAGTGGATTGACTCAGGAATATAAGATGTCAATTAATTAAATGGCTTGTCAAAGCCTAAATTAATTAATGAATGTTTGTAACTTTGAATGTGGGGATATATTGAGCCCATGCAACCCATACCTCAAAACATGGTAGCAAATAGGTAGGACAGTATTGATTCTCTGGTGGAATGAATCAAAATTAATTAATTAATTATATTCTGGGTTGAATATGAGAATTAATTAATTGATAGGCCTTGCTATTTGCATTCTGGTCCTTATTCTGGCCCATGAAAACTCAGGCCCAATAGAAGTCCAGAATTTCCTATAAATAGGCTTCAGCTTCTCAGATCTCAACAAACCACAAGATCATAAGTTGCAACACAACAAATAAGGATTTGGGAGCTATGGAGATCAACTAGATCTGAGAAAAGGAGGAGGAAATTATGTTTCTCATCTGGCAAGGAAATCCGAAGTGAATCTTCACCAGATATTCGGATCAGGAGATTAGACCAGGAGGATCGTGTTCTTTCTTCTCTCCCTCATTATTTTCGAAATTAATTTATTAATTTCATAGATTTAATTCCTTCATCTGTTAGGAATAAATCTTGGTGCGCAAGAAAGAGGATTTAGGATCAAATCTCCGTGCACTACGTTCTTCAGGATCTACAATCCAGGAATTCCGTAAAACCCTCTTATAGTAATTTATTTTTTATATTCCAATTATCGATGCTGGCTAATGGATTAAGTGATTCAATTCACAAATCCCTTCCAAAGAGACTAGATAAGTTTTTTCATGTGCATTTTTAACGGAAACATGTTTAACATCGATTTCTACACATTCGTGAGTAGTGGATAATTGAGCTAGTGATCATATTGGTTATACTTTATAGGGGTTTATGCCGAGAAGGCATCTGAAGCATGACGAGGATAGCATCTCCATGGGTAGCTGAGAACAAGTCTCAGTAGTAGCTATTGGAGATTTTACTTTATAATATGAAAACAATGTTTTGATTTTGAGAGATGTTTTATTAGTGTCGGTTTTTTGGAAGAACTTAATTTCAGTTTCCAAATTATTTATCAATAGATATTCAATTATTTTCAATAGTGGTGTTTCTATCATTGACAATAATAATATTATCTATCGTGGTAAATTGTTTGATTCTCTCTACATCATAATTTCTTTGCATAAACCTTTCGTGAACGTTGTATCGAAATAATCTAATAATAATAATAATCATTTAAAGTGAAAGTTTTCTTCTTCTGACGATAATTAAACATATCGCTTGCACTTGAGACTTGGTCACATTAGTCTAAAGAGAATAAAGAGACTAGCAGATGATGTTATCTTGGATTCATTCCAAGTGGTGCCTCATTAGGTTTGTGAATCCTGTATAGAGAGGGTAAGATGATGACCAGGCCTTTTAAGGAAAATGAGGCTCGAGCAGAAGATGGGTTGGAATTGATCCACTCTAACTTGTGTGGACTTATGTCCAAGCATGCTCAGGGAGGTTATGAGTATTTTGTCACATTATTGACAATTACTCAATATTTGGATATGTGTTAGGAATAATGTACCCTTTGCTCTTACTTGTAATTGTTATATAGTTTTGGTGCATCAAAGCTAGCATATCTAGTTTCTAGGAACTTAGAATCGTGTCAAAATTGTAAAAGTCTTGTATATGATAATCATATTCGAGTTGTAATAGAACTACAAGTAATCAAGAAGTTTGTCGAAGGAATCAACAGAGCTCAAGAAGAATGCTGGAAAACTCAAGCAAACGAGAAGAAATTGCTGAAGGAGTCTGCAAGTATGAATATTGCTAAAACTAGCAAACATGAAAGTATGAAAACACTAGCAAACGTACGATGATTGCTCGAAACACTCAACGTATTCCAAAGGAGTAAAGCAAGCATATTGCTGAATCTGAGCAGGATCACTGAAATATCAGCAGACCAATAACTGCCAAGCAAACAAAGGTCATCAACCAACAATCAATATGAAGCCATGAAAGAGAAGGATCTTAAAATCACAAGATTTATGGAAACTCATCAAATCAAAGGAAGGATAATCAACTGAAAAAATGGAAGGTTTCCAGAACTACACTCAAAGATCTATTCTAATAAAGTCGGCTGAATTAAGGAGGAAGCCAATCAGATACCAAGGAGATCTGAAGAGTCTTTGCACTTCTCAAAAAAAAAAGGAAAAATGGAGATTGGTGTGCAGACATTCAGTTTCTAATAGACAAGATTCAAATGGATGTTTGAATCTTCGCCTATAAATAGAGGATTTTGCGAAAACACAAAAAGTGCAGCGATTACAAATATTCGTAAGTTCATGCGAGATCTTTCTCTCTCACCACCGAATTAGAATCCGATCATTCAATGATCGAGGCTTTTCAAAAGCATCTGAGTTCATCTCGAGACCTTTGAAGTTCTCTTTGAATGTTATTTTTCGGATTCTTTATATCCTCGAAAGAATCTAGCAACCATCCTGATCTAGAGGTTGATTATAGTGGGCTACTACCGCAAGTGAAGAAAGTTTGAGGAAGAACAATAAAACTCCTATTCCGACGACCAAGGAGAAAGGAGGTGTGTCCTCACTCTGAAAGCTTGCCCAGAAGGTTGACGACCGAGGTGCACAGTGTTCAGATAAAAGTGTTGAGCACAACTAGAGATTGAGTCTGACCTTGTACTCAATCTTAGAGAATGTCCAGCCAGTGGAGTGAAGAGTGGATGTAGAACATTTGGTTCGAACCACAAGAAATTTGGTGTTCATTTACTGCTTTCATTTCATTGCTTATGATTTCTTTTGAAACACAACACATTAAGTGTTGTCATATATTCTGATTTGAACCTAATAAATATTAGAGCTTAAACACATTTTATACACACGTGCTAAGTCGCAACCTTAGCACGATAAGTGCAAGATCTATTTAAATATTCATCTGCAACTATAAACTCTCTGATCGGGGACAACAAGTCATATCAGAGCAGTTGGTCTTTATAGACTAGCTGCTTCTGATTTTCTTAGGACCAGATCCATTTTTCCTTGCATATTTCTTGTGTCTTTGTTTTAAACTCAGGTTGAAGAAGATGGCAAACAACGCAAAGTTGAGGAATTTCTCTGCATAATCGTATAACACCTGGAGAAAGAGGTCGCTAATCACCTTGAAGAACATTCACCCAGAGATGGCGCGAGTGATTGAAGGACCCATCAAGATCTAGAAGGTGAATGTCAGACTTGGCGATAATATAAATGGACCAGAAAAGGTAGACAAGCCATGCGAAGAGTTGACCGGATTTGAACTCAACTAGACTTCGTAGCTATGGAGTTGATTCTAACTCTCTATCAGAACCTCTTGTGATAGAAGCCCTGGAGTACAACAATGCCAAAGAAATATGGGACTTTCTTGGCACCTTGAATCAAGAGACAACCCAGATGAAGCGAAAGAAGCTCCAACTGTGCGTGGATAAATATGAGTCATTCCAGATACGTCCTGGAGAAATAATAAAGGAAATGGAAGTTATATTTACCTCTATTATCGTTGAGTTAAAGGAGTTGGGAAGAACGTACGAAATTCCCGACATTAACTCAAAGATATTATCAAAAATGCCAAAAGATTATTGGTTTGTTAAAGTCACGAGCCTCAAAGAGAAAGTTTTGTCGAGCATGACCATGAAAGAGTTATTCACACAGCTTTAGGCACAGGAATGGGATATCATGCGGATTAACAAAAACGAAGCTGTCAGGGCTACAACGTCTATTTAGAAATATGTAGAGGATGTAGCATACTTCGTCAAGAGAGATGCACAGAAGTGGAAAACCAAGAAACCATTCCACTCAAATCATCCAACTCATCCAAGTTTAACAAAGGAGGCCACATCAGCAGGTGGATCTCAATCTAAGGAGATTGAATGTTCTATCAGCGAGTTGGAAGACCAAATGAAAAGGCTACAGAAGCTATTTTTGAAAGCCATGAGCAAGAAAGGTAAATCTTAACAAAGTATATCTGTAGAGGACCGAATGATCAAGAAGACACATAGGGTGTGCTATGAATTCAACTCCCCTGATCATCTAAAATTTGAATGCCCTCGAATAGATCTAGAAGATAGGGAGAGACTGAAAAACATTTTTGAGAGGTGCGCGTCCAAGGCTGTTGCTAAAGCTCCGCTGACAAGGAAAGAAATACCAGACAATCCGGATCATGATGATGAAAGCTTCTCTTCAGAGGTTGAAGAAGCTACTCGTATGGTATTCATGGCAAGGATTAACGATGATAAAGATGCTGATGAAGAACAGGTAGCAGAATCAGACCTAGCGGTCACGAACAATCAGGTAACAAACTCCACTATGTCTGTTACCTCTACTTCAGCATATTTGCATGATACTACTGAGTCATGTTTATTTGACTCAGATGTAATTATGGAACTTCTCTTAGAAGAATTTTCAAAATTTTATGCTATAAAAGATACTCTAGCAGATGAAAACTTGTCGCTGAAATCTCATCTTTCTATTTTGACCAATGAGATTGAAAAATCTAGGTCTGCAAACGAGGAACTTCTAAAACCCAAAGGAGAATTTCCCACACTTACTAAAAATTTTGAAAATTTAAAAAGGGAAAATGAGGTTTCGAAAAGTAAAAACTATGTGGATAAACCTTGTCAATGTAGATATTCTAAAAGCACGGGAGACTTAAATGAATTCTGTATGTTCTAAGAAGTACAAATGATTTTTTCGGAATCGGTTTTCAAGAAGGTGAATCGAGCAATGATGATCACCTGAAATCAAAGAAAATAGTCTTTGTTCCAGCAACTGGAAAGGTTCAGTAGAATGATAGGAAATACAGAGGGGATAACTCGAAATCAGCAATCATTGATCAACACGAATGCTGGCAGGTTGAGAATCCCCTACTGACCAATCAACAAATATTAAAAAGAGTATCTTCTAAGAGGAAGTTAGCAAAGTTTACGTATGCAACCCAATAGACTATTACATATTCTAGGAAGGTTCATACACAACCTAGCAAGGCTAAGCAATCTGCTGAGATTGCAAGGAAGCCAGCATACACTCCAAGTAAGAGGAACACTTACTTTAGGCCAGAGTCTAAATCAATTCTCTTTCAAAAGACTATGAAGGATCAGCAATTCAATACATTACTTCAAAAAGAAGGGAAAGGTAGTCAAGCGTGATGATAAGAAATCTGTCAAGATCAAGAGAGTCTGGATCCATAAGGGATTAATCTAGAAAACTAATCCTACAGGACCCGTTGTTGATCGGGTACCTAAGAATTAATTCTCTATTTTGCAGGAACAGGATCTAACAAGAAGAACTTCGAATAAATTAAAAGAGTGAATCCTAGATAGTGGATGCTCAAGACACATGACTGGAGACGAAGACATCTTCATAGATCTTCAGAAAATCAGAGGACTGTCAGTCTACTTCGGTGACAACTCAAAAGCGAGAGTGATCGAAAGAGGGTGCATCGAGCAAAATGGAATGCGCATCATCAATGTGGCCCTCGTCGATAGCCTAAAGCACAACCTACTGAGCATCAGTTAGCAAAGTGAAAAATTGGTACATTATTTCTTTCTATGACACATGATGTGAATTGCTGACAAGACCAACGGAAAAGTAAAGGTTCGTGGAATCAGGAAAGGAGGACTTTATGTGGTAGATTGGCAAAGTGGATAGCAAGCCTCATGCTTCATTGCATTAAACAATGAAGAAACCAATTGGCTATGAAACAAAAGACTGATGCAATTGAGCTTCAAGACCATAAACTAGATTGCTAGAAACGACATTGTCGAAGGAATGCCTAAAGAGACCTTCAAGAAGGATAGAGTGTGCAAAGCTTGCCAACAAGGGAAGCAAATTAAGGCATCCTTGAGATCAAATCCTGAGAAGGCCACCTCAGAAAGAATTCTCGAACTATTACACATGGACTTATTCAGCCCAGTGACTCCACCCATTGTAGGTAACAAACATTATTCATTAGTTGTTGTAGACGACTATTCCAGGTACACGTGGGTGAGGCTGCTCAAGAAAAAAGATGAGGTCAAGATAATCCTACCAGAGCTAATACTTAGAGTACAAAATGACAAAGTGGTCACGGTGAAGAGGATAAGATTAGACAATGGTATAGAATTCTACAACGGTGCTCTTATAGATTTCTGTGTCGATGCTGGGATAGGACATGAAAGGTCCACTTCAAGAACACAATAGCAAAATGGCTTAGCAGAACGGAGGAACAGAACCTTAAAATAGGCCGTGTGGACGATGTTTGCCTACAAAAATCTTGGTTAGAGATATTGGGGAGAAGTAGTGATGACTGCTAGCTATACTCAGAACCAAAGTAGAATTAATGTAAGGCTCAACAAGACTCCCTACAAAATCTATCATGGTCGTAAGCCTTCCCTAGCTCATTTCCGTGCTTTTGGTTCACCATGTTATATCAATAATAATGGAAAGTCAAAGTTAAGTTCTTTCTCTCCCAAAGCTGATGAAGGGGTGTTCCCAGGGTATGGACATCCTTCACATAAGGGTTATAGAGTGCTTAACAAGACTACCAATCTTGTGGAAGTAACATGCAATGTTATTTTTTGTGAAGCTACGTTAGTGCGCAGGACTGTGAGAGACATAAAAGATGTGATTCAGGAGACCAATGATGTCAATAGGCCATCGGGGTCGAATACTTATGATACTAAACTGATTGTTCTGACTAGGTTTATGAGGGAATCCACATCTATGTTGGAGACCTCGACTGGTCAGCAAACAACTGAGATGACTGGTGATGCAACTGGTAATGTTGAGGCATTACTAAATCTTCTCATGAAGATCACATGTCAAGGGGGAACTCAAGAAAAGGACACTATTCAGCAAAATGAGGTTGTAGCCGAGAATCCCCAGAATGGCGAGAAGACTGTTGAAGACAACTCTGTTGAAGAGGAACAGGAGCAGACTGCTGATAGAAGACGTATCCTCATACCGGCAATTGCAAATCCAGCAGACAGATCATCAGCAAATGGAAATCCAGCAAGTATTATTGAAAATGTAAATAACCTTTAACTTGTTGATGTTCCTATTTCAGGAAGCCAAATCGGAACATCTAGTAGTCAAGCAATCCTAGTTACTGAGTTGTAAAGACCTAGGTGGCTGCTGAGAGATCATCCATCAGAAATAATACTAGGAGATCTTACTGATGTGATACAAACCAGACAAAGTTATATGCAAGCTTGCTACATTCCCAGGAAGAGCCAACTAAAGTTGTTGATGCACTTAAATTTGCTAATTGGATTAACGCGATGCAAGAAAAACTATAAGAGTTCACGCGGAATCATGAATGGAATCTCGTGGATCGGCCAACACACCAATCAGTGATTGGCACAAAATGTGTATTCAAGAACAAGTGTGATGAAAATGGACTTGTCGTGAAAAAAAAAACAAGACTGGTAGCCAAAGGATACGTGCAATGCGAAGGAATTGATTTCGACGAAATATTTGCTCCAGTTGCCCGACTGAAAGCAATCTGGTTATTCCTTGCATATGCTTCTCACTATGGTTTTACTGTGTTTCAGATGGACGTCAAGAGTGTGTTCCTGAATGGAGAACTAAAGGAGGAAGTCTACGTGGAACAACCTCCTTGTTTTGAACGAGGTAACAAGGTGTACCGATTGAGAAAAGCTCTATATGGACTAAAGCAGGCTCCTAGAGTTTGGTACGAGACACTGTCACAATTTCTACTTGATAATGGTTTCAGAAAGGGGAAGATTTACCGGACACTCTTCTTGATCAAAGATGCTGAAGATATTATACTTGTGCAAATATACGTATATGATATTATCTTTGGTTTTCAGAATTGAACCCTTTGCGAAAAGTTTTCTCAGCTCATGCAGAGTACCTTTTAATTGAGCATGATGGGGAGGATGTTATACTTCTTAGGCCTACAAGTTCCACAATCTAACAATGGGATCTTCATTCATCATAAGAAATATACAAGGGATCTCATCAGCAAATACTGTCCAGAAAAGACAAAGACTCTAGGGATTCCCATGAGCACAACATGCCAAATCTCGTTGGATGAAGAAGGTAAATCCGTGGACCCAACAACATACAGAGGTATTATTGGTTCATTATTTTATCTAACGGCCAGGAGATAAGATATTTCGTCTGTTGTGGGCGTGTGTGCTAGGCATCAAGTAAATCCAAAGAAATCACACAAGGAATGCGCGAGAAGAATTAACAATGACTTGAAAGGGATAGAGTCACTAGGAATTTGGTATCTTGAGCAGACGATATCACTCTTGTTGGATACTCAGACTCGGACTTTTTGGAGGATGCTAAATCGATAGGAAGAGTACGAGTGGGACTTGCCAATTCCTTGGACACAAGTTGGCAAGTGGTTCAGCAAAAAGGAACACTCAATAGCAACATCCACGATGAAAGCTGAATGCATGGCTGTTGGGAGCTGACGTACACTAGTGTTGTGGATCAAGCAACAACTTTAAGACTATGAAGTCAGCACCAGATGCGTCCCAATCTACTGCGAAAACAACAACGCAATGTGCATTACCAAGAATCCAGTACATCAATCAATGATGAAGCATATTTATATTAGACATCACTTCATCGGAGATCACATAGAAAAAAAGGATATTTTAGTGGATTACATTTTGACAAAAGACTAGCTTGCGGACATCTTCACTAAACCTCTAGCAGAGAGCAGATTCAAGGAGCTCTGTCTCAAACTTGGATTATTGGAGTTTGATGAGGTTGTAGAAGAATGAGTCTAAGCTCTCATTCAGTTCCTGGTTTTCTCATAATTCTTGGATTTCAGAAGTTCATGTAGATTAGGGTGTGTCCAAGCTCACACTCTCCACCCTGATGTTGAGAAAGTTTCTAGTCGATTTGTTGAGTCCAAGCTTTCAGCAGAGTCCACATCAGTTGCTAAAACTTCACCCTTCAATAGAAATCTTTGTAATTGTTGAGTCCCAGCTCTCAGTAAATGTTCAAGAACCGCTAGATCAACCTTTGAAAGATATTCAACAAAGAAGAATTTAGAGCAGGATTTTCTCAACTGGTGAAATAGTTCACACCACATTTATGGAGAAAATTAATGTTAGGACGGTCAAAATTCGTATCATTTTCGAAGAATTTGTTCAAGGCTCGAGACGATTCAAATCCGAATATGGTATCATGAAAGTCCACATGGAAAGTATTTCTGAAACTGTCGGTTCCCAAGGCACACGATTTGATTGATCGAAGAATCTTCTGGATGGGTTTGTCTATTTAAGGGAGGTCTTCTATTTGGCAAAGCATATACAACTTTCTGAAATCATACCCGTTTCATGCCTTTCAATCCCCTCTGATCTAGGATTAAATCTTTTTGCTAAAAAAAACAAGATTTCATCCTTTACCATCTCACCAAAATACTGTCAAGATGGGTTCGAGCAATGTGAATTGGAAGTCTCCAAATTGAGAGGAAGAATCGTAATCTTCACAAAAAACATCTCAAAGAATATTCTTTCAATTCTTGGTTTTCCTCTGATAATGGGTTTTCTAATATTCGAACAAAAAGGAGATAGAAGGTCCATTTCATCAGGCTATGGCAACTTCATCATTAGAGATATATAAGCTTCTCAGGTGGGTCTGAGGATGGATATTCCTTAGTCACATGGTTTGGGAACTCCTTTGGGCGTCAGTAGAATTGCCCATCCAAAGGATTCCCAAATCACATCTTCCACACCTTTTCTTCCAGGGTTTAAAAAGTTGGAAAATGGAGACAGAGAAGATATAGAGGAAAGGCTTTTGGATGGAGTAGATGCAACTCGAATGCATCAAATCCCTCGAAAGACGGGATTTTCCGATTGACGGGACTGGCTATTGTAGTCTACATATACTGGAAGAATGACTACTGCACAAGGTGGAGACAAATAAGTGATTGGCACGTCAGCCATGCGCGTCTTTCCATCATCATGGGGCGTAAGGCAAACCGTCACTAGAATCCCCAATTTTCGATCTGTCCAGATTAAGAAGGATATCTGACCGCTCATTCAAAGTTGATAGCTTCAAATTGCATAAAGGAAGTTGGTTAGGATTTCCTAACCCTACTATTTGTTACATTCCTGACTTATATTTTTTGGCTCTATAATTTTCTCTCTAATGTTCAGGAAACTCTAAATGGCATAATCATCCAATCGTTCAAATCCCCCTACCGAATCGTCCAGAAGACCAAGCATTCCCAGCGAACCAAAACAATTTCAGCCTACCTTCACAGGGATATTTAAGGAGAAAATTGATGAATCAATCACCCATGGGCGTATGGTGTCCATTGCTCAAGGTAGAGCACCGGGCAAACTCACCATTGAACTGCGGAGGGCGGCGCAAGTACAGAAGGACAAAATCTTGTACGAACCCCTGTTCAGAAAGCATTATGACCCTTAGCTCATCAAGAAGCTAGAGAATGAAGGTATACTGAAGTACATGATGGTTGAATCCCTCAAGTTCCAGCCTCACCTGGTTGCAGAGTTCTTTGATAGAGGCGTGATTGATAATAGCAAAAAGTTATTCACCAAAAGCATCTTAGAAACCAAGATAGTGGTAAGCCCAGAATTGTTGTCCAAAAGGTATGGCCTGAGATTGGATGGGAAGGTTTTAGCCACCTATAATGTGATTGATGTTGAAGAAATTAAGAGAAGATGGCTCAAATAGAAGATAGAAGATTTTACTGAGGAATGGAAAGTGGTTGCTCCGTTGAAATATCTGGTAGAGCCTATGAAAGGTTTTGCTTAATTGGTCTTACGAATGCTAGTAGGAGAACTTGGTTCACTTTCAGGGTTGAGTGCAAAGAAATATGTCGTCATGATGGCCATTGAAGATCAAATTTTTGGAAATTAAGCAAATCTCATTTACTTGAAGTGGTTGGCACGTGTCTAAAATAACAAGAATATAAAGATGGAACATACATTCACTCAGGACGTACGTTTTGGAATCAAAATAAGTTATTTTCTTGAAGACAACATACCCAAGGAGAAGTGTTTCCGTGGAGAAGAATTTATACCCACCGACTACATACCGCCGATTAGGAAGCAACAATCAGCAAAGGACTTGAAGAGACCTATAATTCCAAAATGCAGGAGTAATGTTAACCCCAACGAACCTGTATCTGATAAAGAAGAACCTTATCAAGGCGAAGTGATCCTGCAGACAACAATTCCTCTGATTGCTGAGGAAATTGAAGTTGAAAGTAAGCAAGGAGAAGAGGATGCTCTGTTCAAGGAGTTTGAAAGCTTACAAGATATCACTCAGCTGGATCACAACATCAAGAATACGGTGAAGAAGAATTGAAACATGATGACACCCCAGCAGAAGAAAAGGAAGTCAGCAGATGCTGAGGGGGAAGAAAGGAAGAAGGGTAGGAATGATCCATTCTAAGGATCCACAATTCCTATTCTGGTACCAGCTGTTGACACTACCTTACATGTACCTGATGTTGCTGCAAATCCAGAAACCCAAGAGACGGCTTTTCACCGCTACAGAAAAGGAAACACGGAAGAAAAGGAACTTGAGAAAGCTCAGGAGAAGAAGGAATTTGATAAAGCCATGCTGAAGATGATGCTCGAGCAAAGGGATGCTAGCTATGAACAAGTCAAAGCTGCTTATGAGGAGCGTAATTCTAGGATCAATACCAATGATCAACCTGAACATATTACTCTGAAAGATGTTGAGAAGGCAAGGATTGCCAAAGGCAAGAAGAAGGTCAATGATGCAGAAGAAGCTATTGAGAATCCAAATGCTCTATCTGATGCTGATTTCGATAAGATGTATAAGGAAGGTGCGTTTGATGACCTTCAAGATGTGCCAACAAGAAGTTCAGGCGGTCCTATGATCAAGCAAACTTCCACGCAAGAGGAAGGAAATCTTGTCGTTCAAGCTTAACAATCCATCATTGCGCAAGGGGGAAGTGATGGTGCTGCTATTGGTATTGAGAATATTGATAAATAGATTGCTGTGCAAGGAGATAGAATTACTGTTAAGAATGGTGAGAAGCAGATGAAGCAGTGTTGTTAAGAAAAATATTGTTGAAATGGAATAGACAGTTGTGCAAGGAGGAAGCAGTGATGTTGTTGAAAGTTTAGTTGATGAATAATCGGTCGTGCAAGAAGGAGACCGAGTTGTTAATATTTAGATTAAAAATGATTTTATGCAGGTTGAAGACCGAATTTTTGCTGAAAAAGAAGGAGATAAGGCAGTAGAGCAACGAGATGCTGACATTGAGGATAGAATAGCAGAGGTCGAAGCAACTGCTGAGGTAGCTGCGCAGACAGCCAAGCAACAACAAAATGACAAGCCAACGAGAAGAAAGCAGCAGACAAAGATGTTGCTAGTAAGACAGCTGCTGAAAAGCAGATTGTATAGAAGGAAGCTACTAAAAAGAAAGTTGCTACCACACTTGATGATGAAACCAGAGCACGGTTGACTGCTAACGCAAAGAGAAACATGAAACAGGAAAATGAACAATATCTCCGCGCCTTAGGAATTGATCCTTCAACAGTTCCACTATAGAATGAGGTGACAGATTATTTAAAACTGGTCGATGACACCATCGACTCTATCTAGCAGAGGCGCATATGGGTTCTTACCTCTCCTGAAGTATCATCTATTTCATTTAGTGGCATTCTAAGTGATGAGGAGGATGTCACTGAATTCACTAGTGAGTCTTTCGATCTTGATTGGTTAAACATAGAGTTCAAGAGGTGGAGATTCTACGACAATGCCACCCATAAACTACATTATGAAGACCACGCAATAATGATGGCTGGGATGGGTCTGAGTTATTGGAGGTGTGAGGAGGATTGAGCAGATGATTGGATGGACTAGACATCTAAAAAGCAGTATACTAAAAAGCAGGTGGTAGCCAGGCTTAGAAAGTTAAAAGCTCACCGAGCTATCACTGGAGATCGCTCATTGCCTGCATCTGAATATGTTGTTGTTGACTCACCCCTATTCACACAGACTTTTAAGTCTCCTGTTACAATAAAGGAGATGGCTGCAGCTACTGAGTTGCAAGCCAAATTGGCTGCTAAAAACGCTGAAAAGAAAAGTGCAGAGGATCAGAGGAGGATGATGGAATTTAGGGAGAGAATACTGACAACCTTGGCTAATATACCTTCTCGGGTAGATAGTTTTAAGCCTCCCTCTCCGGTTGTTGAGGAAGAGGATGTTCAGGACCATGAACTCACTGCAACTGAGGATGTTGATCCGACTGCAAATTCCTCTCAGGCACTAACAATGGCTACTAACATCCCTACCACCTCTAGCCAGATGGTGCTAGCTCTGGAATCCCCAACCCTGACAGTTGAGCCTATGAGCTCTCGCAAATTTCACAGAGATCAACAAATATTCAAACATGTTATGGTAGAGAAGAAGACTGGAGAACAGGTCGTACCTATCGTGAAAGCAGAAGTGAGCACCCAAATGGGCAAGGCAAAGGCAGATTTTTTCTAGACTCTGCAGGAGGATTTCGAAACCTTATCCACCGACCTTTTGGTTGCGTTCAAAGAGGGGGAATAGAAGAGGTTAGCAGATCAAACAGAAATCTCGTAAACAACTCAATTGTGCATGAAATCTGCATAAACAACCACAAACCAGGCCAAACATAATATTTCCTAAAAGAATATGAATAATGTATGAAAACACCACGTAATAATCCAATCTAAGGTCAAAAGTGAGCAAATCCACATCAGTAAAATGCACAAAGTGAGTGTTTATCAGCTCCTACACGGGAATACAAGTAGCTCCGTAGAGTTATCTTGCGGGCTCGAGTAGTAGGTCCGGAACCACGAGATAGGAGGGGGACATCCCGTGAGATGTCCCGCTTTATGGGAGCTAAGCTCTCATGTACAATGCTTTGTGCGTCCCCGTGGGGAACTCATACGGGGGCTCTTATCGTTTGCTAGTTCGTGAATGTTCTGGGACCACGTGGTCCCGATGTGTGAAGGTCGTGTTTTAACCTGATATAGAGGCGGTTAAATGGTTTTTTCCACCTATGTCATGGCATGATTCTTGCCTTGACGCATTTAGATAATATTTCACTGCAATGTTGTATGCTTACTGCACCCAAAGTAGGTCGTATGTGCGGGCAATGCACTTAGCATCGCCCCTCCGACGCTCAAGTTAGTTGGGTGTTTTTGAGTAAACAAATTGAATTGATGAAAAAGAAAAGGTTAGGGGATGTGTATCTGTAACTATCCCGAGGGTTAGTCCTTGTTGCCTCATCAATCTCGATAATCGCGTTGGTCCTCCCTTCCATCACGACCTTTGATTCTAAGCGCGTTCATCCTGGCCATCCTATATGGCTCATCTTCCTCCCACTTGATGCAAGCCCCAGCTTTGTTCAATGCATCATCTAGCGTTTGGCAAGGGTATAGTGTTAGCTCCTTGTATCGGTCGGAGTCTACGCCCAAGCCTTTTCGAAAGGCCCCGACTGCCGTGGTTTGCGGGCAATTGGGGATGTTGACCAATTCCTGGTTGAAGCGTCCTACGTATGAGCGCAAGGTTTCTCTCGGCTTCTGGCTGATGACATAGAGCTCGTCCGGATGCTTCTCCAGCTTTCGACTGCTAGCGTACTGGCGTTGAAAAAGTTGGTGTAGTTCTGGAAATATGGATATAGATCCATGGGTAAGACTCACAAACCATTCCAAGGCAGGTCCCGTCAGACTGGACCCAAAGTTCTTGCACATGCAAGCTTCCCGCACATCGGCGGGTATTGACGCAATGAACATCTTCTGTTTGTTGATGGCGATGTGGTTGTCTGGGTCCGAGGTCCCGTCATAAGGAACAAAGTTCGGTGGAATGAATCTATGCAGGATCTCAACGTTTGCTATGCTAGGAGCGAAGGAGGAGTGTTGTGAATGACGAATGCAAGCTCCAAAATTACCCAGAAAAATAACAAGAAAATGAGAACACAAGTTTAACGTGGTTCGGTTAATAAACCTACGTCCACGGAAGGTTAGGAATGATCTTTATTGAGGTGTTTGAGTACAGGACTAGACTCAGATCAACAACGAGCTGACATACTCGATCAAACCCAGAAAAAATCACAGAAAAAATTCTCCTCACTCTGAAAAATCCCAATCTCTGAAAAATGACGAAGAAGTTTCAGAGTTTCTCTCTCCCCGTAACTAATAAACTAAATAATACCCAGCTACCCACACAGATAATGACACGTGTCCTCTTAACTTGTTTTACAAAAACAGAATAACAACTCTTTAAGTCATATGCGACTTTTGCAGAGATGAATAAACGGGTTGCTACTTCTAACCTTCATTCTTTTCCTTTCCCTTCTATCCTTCCAGCTGAAACCTTTAAGCAGTCACACTACAAATCCCCCTCCTGACTGCAACACCTAGATCAAACTTTTCCTACACTGAGTTCCATGACAGAACACACAAGCTAACATCACAGGTTAGCACACATTCATAAGTTCCTTGCAATAGCTGAACTTTGAGGAGGGAATAACTTTGGTCAATGCATCAGCAGCATTGTGTAATGTAGACACCTTCTCCATACAAATCTCCCCCTTCTCAAGTATATCTCGCACAAAATGATACCTTACATCTATATGTTTAGACTTATCATGAAAAATTTGATGTTTAGTAAGATGTAGGGCACTTTGAGAATCACACAAAATAGTGACCTTGTCTTGCTTAACTCCCATTTCAGAAATGATCCCTTTTAGCCATAAACCTTCCTTGATAGCTTCGGTTATGGCCATGAATTCGGACTCAGTTGTTGAGAGGGCAACAACTGATTGCAGCTTGGACTTCCAAACCACTGCTGTTCCAAACAGATTAAACACATAACCTGTCTGTGACTTCCTTGTGTCCAGACTTGCAGCATAATCTGAGTCCTCAAATCCAATGAGGGGATTCGAGCTTCTTTCTTCCTTCCTTTCAAACACTAACCCTGAATCCTGAGATCCCTTTAAATACCTCAAGATTCCAACCAATGCCTGCCAATGATCTCTGCCTGGTTTGCTCATATACCTGCTTGTCACACTGATTGAGTATGCTATGTCAGGCCGAGTACATATCATCACATACATGATACTCCCCACCAGACTTGAGTATGGAATCATATCCATATATTTCTGATCTTCTTGTGTTTGAGGGCTCATCATTTCTGATAGTTTCACTTCTGGACTTAAAGGAATTGATAAATGTCTTGCTTGCATCATTCCAAACTTCTCAATTACCTTGCACAGATAACCCTTTAGACTCAGCTTTAGCTTTCCTTCTTTTCTCCCCCTGATAATATCCATTCCCAATATCCTGCTGGCAATTCCCAAGTCCTTCATGTCAAACTCAGTCTCCAGATCTGATTTCACCTTCTTAATATCTTCCAAAAACTTGCATGCTCAAAGCATGTCATCAACATACAACAATAGGTAGATTATGCTAGATTTAGCACCTGTTTTCATGTAGACACACCTGTCAAAGTCAGATCTCTTGAATTCAATCTTATTCATGTGTGTGTTAAATCTCTTGTTCCATTGCCTAGGACTCTGATTGAGACCATACAGAGATTTGTTCAGCAAACACACCTTGTCTTCATTCCCTTTCTCAACATATCCAGGAGTTTGGTCCATGTAAAGCACTTCTTCCAACTCACCATGTAGGAAGGCAGTTTTGACATCTAATTGGTGTAATTCAAGATCAAACTGCACTACAATTGCCAAGAGAATCCGAATAGAGCAATGCTTCACCACTAGAGAGAACACCTCAGTAAAATCCACCCCCTCCTTTTGAGTATAACCTTTAGCCACTAATCTGGCTTTATACCTCAGTTGTGGTGGATTAGTATTTTCCAACTTCCATTTATATATCCATTTACACCCTATGCATTCTTTGTGTTTAGGCCTTTCAACCAAACTCCAGGTTTCATTCTTGAGCAGGGAGGACATCTCCTCATTCATAGCCTGCTGCCGCAGACTGTTTTCAGAGTTGCTCATTGCTTCTTTAATTGATTTAGGCTCTTCTCCTTCAAGTTTCTCAGCTATATTCAAGCTGAGAAATATAACATCTGCTTCACTGAATCTTTTAGGAGGGTGTATATCCCTTCTAACTCTATCCCTTGTCAACCAATAATCATTCACATCATGTTGCTGTTCAATTTGTTGAGTGTTTGGTTTTCTCAATTCCCTTTCAGAATCATCCTCTTTATTATGTGGTTGCTCCACCTTAATTTCAGTGTTTTGCTGGGAGAGTTCTTAAGATCCTGCTTCAATACTTTCTTTCTTTTCAGACAATGGCATCACCATCTCATTAAACACTACATCCCTACTAGTGATAACCTTTTGTCTCCCAGATTCAATGCACCACAGTCGATATCCTTTTGTCCTAGTTGGATATCCCAACATAACACACCTTAAGGCCCTTGGCTCAAGTTTATCTTGTCTAAAATGAACATAAGCCAGACATCCAAATGGCCTAAGTTGACTATAATCTGGAGCTTTCCCATACCAAACCTCATCTGGGGTTTTAAACTTCAAGGCTGTAGCAGGACTTTTATTCACTAGGTAAATTGCAGTTGCTAATGCTTCACCCCAGAACTTCTTTGTCAAACCAGACCCAAGTAGCATGCATCTTACTCTTTCAAGAAGAGTCCTATTCATTCTCTCTACCAAACCATTTTGTTGAGGGTTGTTTGGGGTTGTTCTGTGTCTTTTCATCCCCTTCTTCCTGCAAAATGAGTCAAACTCTTCTGAAATGAATTCCAGACCATTATCTGTCCTCATACACCTTATTCTCAGCCCTTTTTCATTCTCTACAAGAGAACACCATTCCTTTAGTTTCTGAGGTGTTTGGTCTTTGCTCTTTAGGATGTATGTCCATACCCTTCTTGAGTAATCGTCAATTATAGAGAGGATGTACTTTCCCCCTCCCATTGTCTCAGTTCTTGCGGGTCCCCACAGGTCTGCATGAACATAGTCAAGTGGCCGGGAACTTCTGAAATTACTTAAACCATAGGGCAGTTTCATACTTTTGGATCTCAAGCACTCATCACACTTACTGATGTCTTCTTCTTGTTCTATTCTGATCAGCCCTTGTTTCCTTAGCTCATCTAGCCCTCTTTGACTGATATGTCCAGTTCTCTTATGCTACAGATCAGTATTCACACTATCAACAACATTCAAGTCTCCAGAGACAGTTCTTGCATATAAGTAATATATGCTGTTTGATCTTCTTCCAAGTAGGACCACTTCTTCACCCTTGCATACGGTTATCAGTCCTTTGCTGCCAACAAAATTATAACCCCTTGCTTCAAGGGTGCCAAGAGAGATCAAATTTCTTTGAATTTGGGGAATGAATCTCACTTCTACAAGGTGCTTGATCTCACCCTTGTGGTTTTGGATCCTTATTGATCCAATCCCTTCAATATCACATATATTGTTGTTTCCCAACATAACAGTACCCATTTTCTTTAGGTCAACTTTCTCAAACCACTCCAAGTGAGGGTACATGTGGAACGAGTACCCGGAGTCTAGAATCCAACAGTCATCTCCATCAGCTTCCATCACATTAAGTATTTCATCTGCACTCTCTTCTGTGGACCTCACATGATTAGGTCCCCTCTGCTGGTAGGAATTCTTTTATTTCAACACGCTGCAGTCCTTGATTACATGCCCTGGTTTCTTGCAGTAATGGCATGCTTTGGGATCTTGGAAACTCCCTTGAGGTTTAACCTCTTGTTGCAGTGGAGCACCATAAGACTTCTTTTGTGGAAATGAAGGTTTGAATTCTTTTCTTTGGCTTGGATTAAACCTCTCTTGATTTCCTCCTTTGTTGTATGGCTGAGACTTTTTCTGAAACTTATTCTTTTGACTCTTCTTAGCATATAATCCCATTACATTCTGATCATGTCCAGTTCCATCTGAATACTTCTCCATCTCCTTTTGTTTGATGGCAGATAACACATCTTTAAGAGAGATTCCTTCTGATCTGCCATATACCATGGCATCTTTAACACTTGAATAAGATTTGGGTAATGCGTTGAGGAGGTGAATTGCTTTATCCTCATCTTCAATTTCCACCCCAATTCCTTCCAATTCATCCACAGCCTTGTGGAAGTCATCTAGTTGATCCAGCAAACTCCTCTCCTCATTGAACTTGAAACCATACAACCTTTGTTTCATGTATATTCTGTTTGCTATCGACTTTGCCATGTACAACTTCTGCAACTTCTTCCAAATGTCTGCTGCAGATTTCTCCTTGGATACTTCACGAAGCACTTTTTCATCCAAGCTGAGAAGTAGAGTGCTCATTGCATTATCCATTAATTTTGCTTTCTTGTCAGCTGTTTCTCCAAGAAAAGCCTTATCTGAGTCAGGTAGTAGGGCATCTACTAAACCTTCTTTTGTTAGTGTAGCCCGTATCTTTATCTTCCATAATCCAAAATCATTCTTCCCAGAAAATGTGTCGATCTCAAACCGACTAGAACCCATATCAACTCAGACTCAATGCAGAAACAAGATCGCAGGCAGCAGATGTAATTTACAGAATTTAGCAGATTTAAAGTGTACCCAGATTCACCGGACTAACAATCTCAGATCTATGCAGGACCAACAAGGTGATAATGCAATAGATGATGAAGAACACAATACGGTTTGATAAAACCTAATTCACTCAGAAGATTTTCACACAGAAGAGACCGAGGTTGAGCTTCACTTACAGTAAAGAGTTGAAGTCGGAAGACCTCGTTCCACAGATCACTTCCTTTACATTCAGTGCACGGCTTACACTCATCACCTTCTAGCGATTCCCACAGACGGCGCCACGTGTTGTGAATGACGAATGCAAGCTCCAAAATTACCCAGAAAAACAACAAGAAAATGAGAACAGAAGTTTAACGTGGTTCGGTTAATAAACCTACGTCTACGGAAGGTTAGGAACGATCTTTATTGAGGTGTTTGAGTACAGGACTAGACTCAGATCAACAGCGAGCTGACATACTCGATCAAACCCAGAAAAAATCACAGAAAAAATTCTCCTCAATCTGAAAAATCCCAATCTCTGAAAAATGACGAAGAAGTTTCAGAGTTTCTCTCTCCCCGTAACTAATAAACTGAATAATACCCAGCTACCCACACAGATAATGACACGTGTCCTCTTAACTTGTTTTACAAAAATAGAATAACAACTCTTTAAGTCATATGCGACTTTTGCTGAGATGAATAAACGGGCTGCTACTTCTAACCTTCATTCTTTTCCTTTCCCTTCTATCCTTCCAGCTGAAACCTTTAAGAAGTCACACTACAAGGAGTTTGCGTAACTCTCCCTTGTGATGTTCCTCTCTGGTGGTGGTACCCCTGAAATGCGAGCTAGCAGGGACTCAAAGTAGTTCAGGTGGCTCTCGATCGCGCTCATCGCCGCGATTGTTGAAGCGTCTTCGGTGCCAGTCCCAGCCCCAGTCAAGGGTGTTCTGCCTCCTTCAGCCCCGGTCTTGGGTCCTTCGCCTCTAACGGACCCAGTAGAGGGTGTTCCGGCTCCTTCAGCCCCGGTCCTGGGTCCTCCAACTCTGCCAGCCCCAGTCCAAGGTGTTCCACCTCCTTCAGCCCTAGTCCTCGGTCCTTCACCTCTGCCAGCCCCAGTCCAGGGTGCTCCGCCTCCTTCAGACCCGGTACTGGGTCCTTCAACTCCGGTGTTAGGGGGCGCATTTTGACCGCGCCTGCCAGTTTTGTGGTCGAATTTGTAGGAACTGAGTCTACAATAGGCGACATGAATCGCCATTTATTAAAACTCCGAATTCGATTTATGGATATCAAAATAAATATCATGACAAACAGTGAATGCCCTATGCATGATTCTATTTAATTTAATTCGTAGATTCAAAGGAATACCTGAGACTCCAACGACTGATCTACAGATCTAGATCGATGATGGCAATGAAGATGGTATAGATCTGGATCTGGAATCGATCAAAGCGATGGTGGTCCTACAGATCTGATCTTCTGATCTGTTCCCTTGCTCGATCCGGAAATCTGGTGAGGATACGCTACCGGATCTATAGCCGCCCACTCTCTCACAATCTCTCTAGGGTTTCTGATTTGAAACTTCAAACTTATGTGGGAAAATGAGAGATTCATCTATTTATATAGATCTGAGAATGGGCAATTAGGGTTTAATAAACCCTAATGGGCTCTGAGCAGTGTTGGGCCAGACCAGGGATCAAATGCAAATAATAAAGTGGGCCTCCTATAATTAATTCCATGTTCAACCCAGAACATAATTAATTAATAAACATTAATTCATGCCACCAGAGAATTAATGTTGACCTACCCCTTTATTACCACGTTATTAGGAACGGGTTGCATTGACTTAGTTAATCCCCATATTTAAGGTTTCAGACATTCATTAATTAATTCAGCGTATGACAATTAGCTGTAATTAATTAATCTCTTATTATTCCTGAGTAGTACCACTCAACCCTTATCGCTTATGCTTGAATCAATGATTCAGCCTGCAGGACTTAGCATAACGAACCTCGTGAGCTTCCCAGGGAATGTCACCATCCTGAAACGGATATGGTTATCTAAATCCAGCCTGAGGAAACCCCACACAAACTGCCATCACCCAAGATACAGATATACGAGTACATGTAAGACTCTCTAGTATAGCAAGTCAAAGTGATAGTCAACCCATGTGTGGCCCTCAGCTTTCAATAGACTTTAGATCCGACCACGTTACCGAGATCTTTACTCATTCATATGTCAAGTAGAATGGTTCATCTCACTGTTGATCCTATCAATACATTGAGATGTATCGGTTACACAAAGCAGTCAAGATAAACCGCTTATGGACTTGTGTGTCGCAACCTAAACCGACAGCCAAACCAGAAACTGTCTCAGCTGTGATAATTGTTTATATCTCGCTAGGTCGAACGATCTATACGATCTTCTGTGATCTCTTACACACCGTATGATCTCCCTATCGGCGAGATAACTGGATGTGTTTGTTCGCATTGTATGATTGTTAATTCAGACAGGAGTTGTTTATTGCAAGTCATTAATGATTACCACTATATCAAACATAACGTTTCCCAATATACCGATAATAATGCTTTTATGTATACAATTCCAACAATCTCCCACTTATACTCAAAGCATTATACCATTACTTTCCAGAGTATAACATATGTCTATTCTAGTCTAGCTATTACATTTGGTCACCAGGTGGCCGGCATCTACCTCAGTCCTAGGCTATGAACGTGACCCTCGTATGCCTTCTGTGGTAAGCCCTTTGTAAATGGATCCTCTAGATTATCCTTCGTGTCAATCTTCTCTATTTGCACATCGCCCCTCGCAACGATTTCTCGTATGATGTGGTACTTTCTCTCTATGTGCTTTGACGCCTTGTGAGTTCTTGGTTCCTTAGAGTTTGCTACTGCACCAGCATTATCACAATATATCGTGATGGTCTTGGGCAAACTCAGAACAATATCTAACTTTTGGAGGGAGTTCCGGAGCCTTACTGCTTCTTTAGAAGCTTCTGAAGCTGCCACATACTCAGCTTCCATGGTGGAGTCTGCGATACAATTCTGTTTTGCACTCCTCTATGATACGGCTCCACCTCCCAAAGTGAACACATAGCCCGAGGTCGATCTCTTCTCATCCTGATCTGCCTGGAAATTCGAATCCGTATAACCCACAGGGCACAAACTCTCACACTGATAAACAAGATAATAGTCTCGAGTTCTTTTCAGATACTTGAGAATATGTTTGACAGCAGTCCAGTGCGCCTGTCCAGGGTTAGACTGATATCTGGCCACCATGCCCACGGTATAAAGATATCTGGCCTCGTACATAGCATCGCATACATGAGACTTCCCACTGCCGAAGCATATGGTACTTTAGCCCTCTCATCCTTCTCCTCTTCTGTTGCAGGGCATTGTGCCTTAGACAGAGGAACACCATGTCTGAAAGGTAGCAACCCTTTCTTGGCGTTTTGCATGCTAAAACGAGCAATTACAGTATCAATATAAGCGGCCTGAGACAAGCTTAACATCCTCTTCTTGCGATCACGCAAGAGTTTAATCCCAAGGATGTATCCAGCGTCTCCTAGGTCCTTCATTTGAAACTGTTCGGATAACCATCTCTTTATGTCTGACAACACCTTCACATCGTTGCCGAATAGAAGAATGTCATCTACATAAAGTGCAAGGAATACCACACTTCCGCTGACGTATAATCGGTACACACAACTTTCGGTTTTGCACTGTGAAAATCCATAGGATTTAATCACATCATCGAAACATTTGTTCCATGACCGTGAAGCTTGTTTAAGTCCATACAAGGACTTCTTTAGCTTCCAGACTAGATGCTCTTCACCGTCCTTCACATAACCCTCTGGCTGCTGCATATAGATGTCACGACCTTCCTCAAGGTACCTGTTTAAAAATGCGGTTTTGACATCCATCTGCCAGATTTCTAGGTCCATATGTGCTGCTATGGATAGAAGAATTCGAATGGATTTGAGCATGGCTACCGGTGAGAAGGTCTCGTCATAGTCAATGCCCTCTTTTTGACTATAACCCTTTACCACCAACCTGGCTTTAAAAGCCGTTATCTCTCCTTTCGAAGCTTTCTTCCGTTTGTATACCCATTTGCAACCTATGGCCCGAAAGCCATCTGGTAGCGCAGACTTCTGGTATACATCCATAGAGGTAATTGATTCAATTTCTGAATCCATGGCTTTATGCCATTTTTCAGCATCTTTGTCATTTACTGCTTCGTCGTATGTCCATAGGTCGGTATCATCTAGTCCGTCTTCCGGGATCAAGTCCGAAGACTCTCCCACGAACATATACCGCTCGGGTTGGTGAGGTACCCTCCCACTACGATGGAGCACTGGTACTGCATCAGGAGTTGGTGCAGTTACTTGTGGATCAAATCCTTGCACTGGCGACCGTGCAATTGGTTCCATACCTTCGAGAGGTACACTCAATCTCCGACGGGGTTTTCCCAATGAAAGCGCATCATCGTCTCCAATTACTTGGAGAATGATATCACTTTTGGATTAGTGATTTTTCACAAACTCGTCCTCTAAGAATCTTGCGTTGGTGTTAACAACGATCTTCTGATCCTCGGGATAGTAGAAATAACCACCCTTCGTTTGTCTGGGGTATCCCACAAACAGCATGAGCTTGGACCTACCTTCTAACTTATCAGGTTCCTTCGACAAAACATATGCCGGACAGCCCCACACTCTTATCTTTGACACACTGGGCTTTCGCCCATGCCAGAGTTCCGAGGTTGTTTTAGGAACTGACTTAGAAGGTACCAGGTTCAGCAGGTACGCCGCTGTTAGTAACGCGTGGCCTCAAAATGAAACAGGCAAGTTCGCATAACACATTATAGATCTAACCATTTCAAGAAGAGTCCTATTTCTTCATTCAGCCACACCTTTCTGCTGAGGAGTGCCTGGTGCGGTCCATTGGGATGTAATCCCATGCTCTGATAAAAATTGCAAGAACTCGTCACTGAGATACTCACCACCACAATCAGATCGTAATGACTTAATGGTCTTGTTTAACTTCTTCTCTACTTCCGCCTTGAATTCCTTGAATTTCTCAAAGCATTCAGACTTATAGTGAAGCAAGTAAACATACCCGTATCTCGAGTAATCGTCAATAAAAGTGACGAAATACTTGAATCCTCAACGAGCTTGCGTGGACATAGGTCCACATAATTCAGAGTGGATCAGTTCCAACATATCACTTGCTCGAGACTGACTTGCCTTGAAAGGCCTGGTCGTCATCTTTCCCTCTATACAGGATTCACAAACTCGATGTGGAACTACCTGGATTGAATCCAACGTTCCATCATCCACGAGTCTCTTGATCCTCTTTAGATTGATGTGACCTAGTCTCAGATGCCATAGATATGTAAGATCCTCATCAGAAGATGAAAACTTTCTCTTCTTATGATTAAATGAGTTATATGCAGCATTCACGGAAGATTTATCCAAACAAGTTATGATATAAAGAGAGTCTTTCTGTATCCCACGACAGATAACACCGTTATTGCCATTGATAGTAACATGACTATCAAAAATAACTGAAAATCCATCATTAATTAAACAGGAAACAGAAATAAGGTTCCGCCAAAAATCTGGCACATACAAAACATCTCTTAAAATCAAAACATTGTCTTGAAAGCATAAAGTAACATCTCCAATTGCTACTGCAGACACATGAGCAGCATTACCCATGGAGATCGTCACCTCGTCATCATTCAGCTGCCTTGTCGGCCTGAATCCCTGCAAAGTGTAACAAACATGATCAGTAGCTCCAGTATCCACTACCCACGAATGGGTAGAAACAAATGCTAAACATGTTTCCGTTACAAGTGCTAATGACGTACCTTGTCCAACCCGCTTGGTCAGACAATCCTTCTACCAGTGACAAGTTTTGCCACAACGAAAACACTTGCCCTTCTTCCCCGGTGTCACAGTCTTCTTTTTCCCAGTACTTTTGCTTCCAAAGGCTGTCTTCTTGAATTTCTTTCCAATCACCCCTTTAGCACCTTTCGATGAAGCAGGGCGACTACCGGAAGAAACCAAGACTGCCTTTTTAGGTTGCATGATTGATTCAGCCACCATGAGATCACTAAGTAACTCATTGAGAGTATACTCCTTTTTACTCATGACAACATTCAGCCTAAAGTTCTGAAAAGACTTCGGAAGTGAGTTGAGTATGATATCGACCTGGGCTTCCCCGTCAATACCTCCTCCGTGCAACGTTAGTTCATCCATGAGATGAGTCATGGAAACAACGTGCTCCCTCACTGAGCTACCATCAGTCATTTTACAACTCACGATTTCCCTCATGAGTTTAAATCTGACAGCTCTATCCGATTCCCCAGAAGTAACTTTGAGACTATCCATAATCTCAGCTGCTTTGTCATAGTGCTGATGTTGTTTCTCGAGCACTTTAGAAATAGTGGTCATCATGTAGCACTTGACTACATTATTAGACTTGACCCACTTGCCATAGAGGTTCCGCTCCACATCAGTTGACTCAGCAGTAGGGACAACTGGACACGGAGTGTTAAGAACATATTTATGTTCCTCTGCAACTAGGATATAATCCAAGTTGCGCTTCCATTCTAGGAAATTCGGACCAGTTAATTGATTTTGTGCCAAGATATTTATGACATTATTTATAGACATATCTGAAAACAATATTTGATTAAAATAAGTACATACTTGCAGAACATTGAAACAAATATGCATTGTAACCTTTTGATAAACCAATACAATTGTTCCCCCCAATTGCTTAGGTGCATCTACTGCAAGCTCCTTTCGAAGACGTTTACAGCAGACCACCTAACCAGACTTCTCTTTGAAGTTCCAGTCTTTAATTTCAATCCATGCCAGGTATTCGCCGGCAAATGAAATTAATAATCGGAGATAAAACTAAGACCATGTTTAACCTATCTGAGCAGGGACATCATTCATGAGTTAGTACTCAGGCAACATCTAAGCATTTGACCACAATTCTAACTCCGGAAGTTAAAAGGACGATTTGTCATACGTACTAGACCCATGACGCATGCCTCTTACAACCTTTGTTATCTCATTTAAAACAATTCTAGAGAACTTATGAACAAATAAAGTAAGCAGGCTACGGTCGTGTAGACGTCTATTCACTTCACTGTCCACTTCTCACATGTTTAAATGTTTTATTTAGAAATCTCATCTATTAGAACTTATGAACAAATAAAGCAAGCAGGCTACGGTCGTGTAGACGTCTACTTACTTCACTTCTAATAAGAGACCGCATTGTGGAGGTCATGTTGATTTAATTAAAAAATCTTGCTTAGTCTTTTTCCTTCAAAAGGTTCTTATGCGCACAGATTATTTTATGATCCATAAATTATGTCATATCTAAAATTCCATCATATTTCCCAACATGATTCCGGAATTTATAGACATAATTTAATACATAAAATAAATCACATAAAGCATGCTTTAAACAGTAAATAATAAAGCAGTAACATGCTTCCATATTATCTACAACATGCTTTAAAAATAAATAATAAAAGCAGTAGCATGCTTTCCTATTATTTACTAGTGCGCACATAATAAATCACATCATACGAGAAAACAATTAAATAAACATATAAAATTTCTCGTGGCCCCTTGATGCAATTACATGGGAAATAAAATAAATCTATCTATTACAATGATTTATTTTGATACAGATCTTCAAACTGGGCTCCCACTCTTTAATTTGAAATCTGCAATGTTGGGCTGGAATAATACTGCAGTTTGGGCTAGGAATTAGGGTTTCAGGCCCATAGGGCTGCAAAAACCCTAATTTTCAGAAAACTCTAGTTTTCAGCAGTTCGGGTCGCCTCCTGGCTGCCGGGCCCGTGCCCAGCCCAGATCTGAAAGCCTAGCAGCAAACCCTAGCAGAAACTAGGGTTCCAGCCGCCACCTGCAGCACCCAAAACCCTAGCCGCCGCCGCCATCGTCTTCAGCCCTAGCGGCCGCTGCCGCTGACTGCTACAGCGCCGCCACGCCGCAGTTCCAGCCACACTAGTTGCCGACATCGCACGCGAACACTGTCGCTCCGGTCAGCCGCGCGAAGACCCGCACCACCAGCCATCCCCGCAGCATGCCTGAAATCAAGTGAGTGCTGCTGCTATGGTTGCCGGAATCGCGACATTGGCTCGCAGCATAGCCAAAAATGGCGTGACTCCTCCGCTCGACCGCTGCCTCCCACCACCGTGCGCATGAGCGCATGGCCCTCGTCAGGTCGCAGCGAACCGTCCCGTCCAAGGCCTACGCCGCTGCAAGCATGTCGGCGGTCGCAGCATGTCCCACCGCCGTGCGCACGAGCTGCTGCAAGGAGTTGTTTATTGCAAGTCATTAATGATTACCAGTATATCAAACA
>JAPKLW010001582.1:0-98662 GCA_026898455.1 Plectranthus barbatus
GAGTGAGTTTCTTTCAGAGTGGCTAACTCTACACCGAGTGACCTAGATTTTTCAATCTCATTGGTCAAAATAGAAATCTGATTCTTTAGCGAGGTGTTTTCGCCAGCCAAGATATTCTTTATTTCGTAAAATTTTAAAAATTCTTGCTGAAGAGTATCTATGGTGACAACCTCTGAGTCGGAGCAATGCGACTCAGCATCGTCTAGGATGAGTGGAGACATGATGTGCAATGAGGGAACAGATTGTACCTGGTCGTCAGCAGCAAGTGCTTGTTCCCCCTCACTGTCAGCACATTCTTCATGTGCTTCCTCTCTGAAAGCTACCATCAGCGCCAGTAGCGCTTCCTCTTCTGACTCTTCATCTGACGCATACTCTCCATCATCATGGTCAGGTATATCAGGAACCTCTGTCCTTGTCAGCATGGCCTTAGCAACGGCCTTGGATGCACGCTCTTCAAAGAGCTTCTTCAGCCTTTCCCGCTCATCTTTATCCACCTGTGGACATTAAAATTTAAGATGGTCAGGGGATTGGCACTGATAACACGCGCGGGGAGCTCTCTTGACGAATTTTCCATCAGTTGAGCTAAGAGATACTCCCTGTTTCGACTTGGCTTTCTCCAGAAGAACAGCCAGTCTCTTCATTTGTTGCTCAAGATCTGCGATAGAGCTCTCGCTGCCTTTTGAGTTAGATCCCGATGGGGATGGGATCTCTTTCTGCTGGCTGTGCTGCCCAGCAGATCTGTCAGTATGAAAAGGCTTCTTGGGCTTCCATTTGAAATCCCTCTTGACGAAGTAGGCTTCGTCATGTGTTTTGCTGCTGGGAGATCCAACGGTCCGAATGGCTTCATTTTTGTTCACCATTTGGATATCCCACTCATGTGCTTGGAGCTGAGCAAATAGCTCCTTGGGAGTCATCTTGGATAGATCCTTCTCCTTAAGAGATGTAGTCTTCACAAACCAGTCCTCCTTGGGCATCTTTGACAGGATCTTTGCATTAAGCTCTGCATTCGAGTACTCCTTGTCCAAAGACTTCAGCTCGCTGACTATAGCATTGAATCTAGCTTCCATCTCCTTGATGGTTTCACCAGTCAGCATCTGGAATGACTCGTACTTGTCCACCGCAACTTGCAACTTGTTGCGCTTCATCTGATCTGTCTCCTTACAGAGACTATCAAGGTAGTCCCAGACTGCCTTGGCGCTGTCAAATTGGAGGGCTTCCTCCATCAGCGGATCTGGAAGAGATGATAAGATCATCTCGAGAGCAACGGAGTCCAGCTGATTCCGCCTCCTGTCTTCAGCGTTCCATTCTTCTGGGGGCTTTGGGATCTCAGCAGCTGGGCGATCTCCTAGCTGGTGTTGTGTCTTGGTGATCTCGATCGGCCCTTTCTCCAGCACGTCTTTCATCTCCGGATGGACGCTTTTTAGCTGAATGAGCGACCTCTTTCGCCACATAGTATGCTTGTCCGGATTGTAGTTGAGCAGCTTCGGGATATTCATCTTGCGTACCTGAGCTAAACAACAGACAGACAAAGTGGAGTGCAAGGAAACTTGGATCTCGGTCCTAAGCGACTCAGTGTACGACCAGTCTAGAAAGACCGACCGCGCCTGATACCACTTGTTGGTCCTGGTTTTTCAGAGTATAAAACGTTACGCAGCGGAAATAATGTTAAGTGTTTTCTTGCACGCTATTTACACACAGCTGACAACTGGCAACTGGTCAGCTGGTGCTGGTTACTCAGTACACAGCTGACAACTGAGACCTGTCAGCTGGTGATTCAAAACTTAGAATATTAGCCTTGTTTGCACAGTTATATATCAGTTTCAGGATATACTCCAGCACTTGAGTGCTGGGTTTAAAATATGAATGAAAGACAGAAAGCTGATAAATAACAAAGGATTTTTATAGTGGTTCGATCAATCGATCTACGTCCACTCTCCAGTCGAAGCACTGGAAATTCCACTAAGAGTAATCAGGTACAGGTCTCCTACGATCTATCTCTAGCTGGTGAATGCCTCGTCCACCAGTTCACTAGATCAACTGCTCTCGGTCCTGGATCCTTCTTCAACTCTCCTCAGCTAATGGAGTGCGAGCACGTCACTTCAACCTCCACAGCTAGCTAGGTGTTTTAGTTCTCCCAAGAACGTAACAGTCTCTACGGCAGAATGCCCGTAATAACTCGAGTGCTGATAAGCACAGGAGCTGCTGTGAACTCTCTCGAAGGAGAAAGAACACCAAGTGAGATCTTTAACTTACAAGCGTAAAGCTTGAAGTCTCGTGTTTGATAAATCAACACACGGAAAGCTTTATGAAAAGCCTCGAAAGTACTTTATGCGATTTTGCAATAATTTCAGTTCTTTCGGTGGTTGAGCAGATGAGCGGAATAGTGGAAGTCGTGGAAGAAGTTTGAATGTTGGTGGTTGCGACGTATTTATAGCCGCAGGAACCGATTCAAACTTTCTAGCCGTTTGGACGCATCCGGAAAGGTGTCAGACCTCGGATGTCCTTCTGACGGCGGCAGGTATGCTTTTCCGGAAAAGAGCCATACCTAAGACCGCTTTATCTGACACAGATCTCTTTGTGTCAGAACGGCTCTCTCTGTCAGTCCGAGGAATAAGACTGGCGTCTTGTGACTGATAGACTTTAAGTTATCCTTCCTTAAAGTCATACTTTGTCAGTCGATTCCTCAGAGAATCTTCTTTTTGTCTCTACGGCGCTGGGAGAGAGAATCTTGAATTCTGCTGGTAACATTTGACTGGTAGATCATACTGGTGATCTTGTGCTGGCAGTCTCTGCTGGTGACTTGCCCTGGCATCATCTAAGTCTACCAAATCTCTAGATGTTAACTCTTTTCGGAATCTCCCATGACTGGTGAAATCAGCGCTGGTGAATAGTGTAAGCAAGAACACGTATTCTCCTGGTAAGGTTTGTCAGCCGCCTGCTGATGAAACCCTTCCCCACTGGTGAACAGTACCCAGTCATAAGCGCTTCTCATGCTGGTGAACAGTGTCAGCACGATTCTTTGTCAGCCGCCTGCTGATGAAACTTTTCCCAACTGGTGAACAGTAGCCAGTGGTAAGCGTTTCTCATGCTGGTGAACAGTGTCAGCATGAGTCTTGATCAGCTGCGACTTACAACTCAAAAGACCTAAACAGGACTTTACATTTAAGACTAGAGCTATGTAGAGACAACTGACGCTGGTAGGACTTAGGATTTGATCCACCAAAACTATAATCTAAACAAGTAAGCTACTGGGGCAGGAAACCTTAGACAGATTTCCCAACAACATTCGGAAGGAAGAAGTTCCCTAGAAACTCGTTTCTCAGTTTGGTCCACGTACTTATGCTTCCTTTGTCCAGTGCAGTGAACCATGACTGTGCCTTATCCCTCAGAGAGAATGCGAACAGACGCATTCGGATGGCACTCTTGCTGACTCCTCCAATTTTCACAGTATTGCAGAGCATAATGAATTTGTCCAAATGTGCATAGGGATCCTTGGTAGCTCTTCCTCCGAATTGGTTTTGTTGCACCATCTGCACCAATCCGGTCTTCAGTTCAAAATTGTTGGCATTGATGCCAATCCTGAAATCTGTCTCCTTGAACCGAGGTTTGTACCTATTCTGCATGGCTTCTTCCTCCTCCTCATTGTCAGACTCTTCTGGAGGATCCTGATTGCCTTCATCCTTATTATCGAGATTGTCCTCGAATAATGGGTTGTTCCTTTCCAAATGGTATTGTTGGATTTGCGCTCTCATAGCTTGGACCTCTTGGAGAAGCAAAGCCTGCTCCTCTGCAGTTAGAACTGGTGGAGGCGGTGGTGCGTTATCTTCCATCGTGTTATTACTTGAGCTTTCTTGAACACGCTTGTTCCTTCGGATTTTTCTGCAAGTAGCTTCAATGTCCGGATAGTAATACAGCGGGTCCTTTCCTCTGGCTCTTGTACTCATGCACTACCTGTACAGCAAATGAGGTAGTGAGATAAAACTGGAAATAAAACGAAACAAACTGAAATAAACAACGGAAATTTGGAAAAATAGAAGCGACGTCGATCGCTTGGAACTAGCGTCAATCGACGGAAAGAATCCACTTCGTCGATCGATGCGGCATCCTCGTCGGTCGACGGCGTGTACGAAAACTTGAAGAAATTACAGGAAACACAAAAATTTACAGCCTAAAGCAATATTTCAATCACAGACTTAATAGTAAGATTAATTCTATTCTATTCCCCGGCAACGGTGCCAAAATTTGATCGCAATATTATTTAACTGCGACTTAGCAGAGCTAATAATACAGCGGCAAAGATAAAATTATCGATCCCACAAGGAAAGAAGTAACGAATAATCTTTAAGTACTAAATCATGCGTTCTTGAAAATATTGATTAGGAAAATCAAATGAAAAGGTTTTGGTTGTTTTGAAAATCGCAATCTTTGCTATCGAAAATTAAACAGGAAAATTGAAAAGCTTTTGAAGTCAAATATGAGAAGTACAGATTCCAGGGATATCTACCTATCAAGTATAACATGTATGAACAAATCGATTAATTCCCAAGTTTAATTCCTCTTCGTAGTGAAACATCATAAAAGTATTACGAACTTCTTTGTTGGACAATTCGTAAAGTAGATTAGTCAATTACCTATCTCCGCTCGGTCTCAAGATAAATTAACTAACTCCCAAGTTCTACAGATTTATTCCTACAATTAATCCCCTTCAGTTACGACAAGAAATCAGATTATATTGTGAAAATCTCTTTCGATTGAAAACTATTACAGTTACGTCTCAAGTAATCAACTAGATAATCCTAATATGTGATCAGCAAATCAAGATTACGAATAAGCACAGATTTCACAAACTACGAAGGGAAAGGGAAAATAATTCGATTAATCACAACATGCATACATTGATAGTTCAAAACCCTAGAATCTGAGAAGGGATTTAGCCACACATATTCAGATTAATATTCATCAATGAAAAATACAACCTGAATTGCATAAAAACTGGAATCCGGAAATCTTCTCGCAAAAACTTGTCTTCAAACATAAAAATTCTTCAACTCTAATATTCTAATAATTGCTCTAACTCTCTCCCTCTAAAGTTGAAATTTACATGAATTTATAATGATGAAAGATGTATCTAGCTGTATCTAGGATTAGATATGCCTCTATCTCCAAATCAGATAAGAAACAGGATTTCCGCGTGCGCGTCGACCTCGTCTGATTGGCGTCGATCGCGTCTCAACTTCTTGCCTCGTCGATCGCTTCTGAACAGCGTCGATCGACGCGGCCTCCTTCTTCCATCGATCGCCTTCTCCTTTGCTTCGTCGATCGTTTGGCAACAACATGCCTCGTCGATCGACTAAGGGTCCTCGTCGATCGACGAGATCTCGAGCACTGGATCCTGATTCCTCTGTATTTCGACTAGAAACCTGCACGATTCATCAAACACGACATTCCAAGTACAAAATCCAATTCATGCATGAAAACAAGTACAAAAACGATCTAAACACTACACAATCAGTCAAAGAACTATAAGATAAGTTGGTAAAAATCCTAACTTATCAGCACACAGATAATTTTATTGGCATTATATTTTCCAAATTTTTTGCATGTAATTAAACAAGCCCAAAAATTCCCAAAATATAATCCAACAAGAAATTAATCACATAAGCATGCTTGTAAAGCTGTAATTAATAAAAGCAGTAAATCATATTTTTCCTATTATCTATACATGCATATTGCGCAATTAATAAATCACATATCATACAAGGACAATTAAGGCAAACAAAAATTCCCCGTGGCCCCAAAAATAGGAAAATAAATCCTATCTATTATAAATTTGAAGAACTAATCTTTTGGATAACTCCAAATCTTTCTTCAAATCTTCAGGGCCTTGAAATCTTTAACCACCAAATCTTTTGGATCTAGAATTTTGTGATTTGAAAATTGGTTTCACAACTCAACTGCAAACCCTACGGTTTACATCGAATTGCACCAACAGTCAAAACACGAACCACCGCCGCAGGAGCAGTAGCTGCCTACGACAGCCATCGCCACCGCCGCATGCATATGCAGGCCCAGCCTGTCGCTGTGTGCGCTGCCCGCCGCCGCATTCGCCTGCCAGCGGCCGCTTGCCGCTGTCGTGCGCGCCGCCCTCGTCCCGCCGGTCTTCGTCTTGTTCTTCGTCCCGTCCCGTCCAATTTACAGATTTGAAATAATAAAAAAATAGATAGACTAAACTATTACAATTTTTCCTATCAAAACTAATCACGAATTTTCTCGTTATTTTACAAAATAGATTTAATCCAAACACGGATAAACCACCATGGATTAAATCAGATGGGTTGCCACGAGGAACAAAAACCATCCAAGAAAAATAAAATTCATACATACAAAACAAATAAATTGCATTCAACAGAGTCATGAAACAGTAACCTGGTCCGTGAACTGAATCACCTAATCCGATAAAGCAAGACCAATCATGGGTGTTGAATACAATAACCAATTCACCAAACCCTAGCATGCTCCTATGAATTTAATGTGTGGATTAAGGGATTACCTTTATTCCATAAAGTCTGATCCAATCTTTCGCGTTTGAATATCCAAATTTAATTCAACCACGCGATTCAATTAAATCCGCGGAAAACAAAATTAGGCAAACTAATTTTTTATTTAATTGAAATAAAATAGAAACAGAAAAGGGAAGAAGGCTTGTTCTCCAAATCAGATCTTCAGATCTGTATCCCAATGTTGTTCAGATCTGCTACTGGTGAGGAGTGAGTGGTATTACTTAGGAAATAAGAGATTAATTAATTGTGGTTGATTGTCATAAGTCAAATTAATTAGTGAATGTCTAAAACCTTAAATATGTGGATCATGTTAGTTTGGTGCAACCCGTTCCTAATAACGTGGTAATAAAGGGGCGAGTCAGCATTGTTACCGTGGTGAAGGTTAAGACAATGTTTTATTAATTAATTATGTCCTGGGTTGATCAAGGAAGGATTAATTAATAAAGAGGGCCCACTTTATTATATGCATCTGGTCCCTGGTCTGGCCCATGAACTGCTCAAGCCCATTAGGGTTAGGATTTCTCAAAACCCTAACACTATATAAAGGCCTTCTCTCTATCAGATCTAGTTAGACTTTTCAGTATATTGAAAGAGAGGGAGAGAACGGCGGCGGCTGATCTGTGGGAGGAACTGATCGATTTCTCCAGATCTCAGATCCAACTTGGTAGATAATCCTCACCAGATTTCCAAGGAGCAAGAGAACAGATCAGAAGATCAGATCTGTAGGAACAACTGTTCATCGCCGGCGTTCAGATTCAGATCCATATCTATTTCATCGTTGTTGGCTCCGATCAAGATCTGTAGATCAAACGGTGAAATCGGGTATTCTCTAAATCCATCCTCTGCAATTAATTTTGTAGGAGCATGCATAGGATCGCATGGTTTATTTAATTGAAATTTGTTCCTGGTATCCTAAGAACGATCTTTGGCAAGAATTTAATTAATGGCAACTCATGTTGTCCATCGTAGACTCAAACCCTACAATTGGTATCAGAGCCAGGTTCATGTCTTAGGCTCTATCTTGGATAGATTGAAATTAAATAAATATGTATGTTCATGGATGGATTTAAATTTTCGTGGATGTTTTTGTTCTCGTGGCCTTCTCGTTTTTGGATCTGTTTTTTCACCACGAGAAAATTTGTGGTTAGATTTAATAGGAAAAATCATGTAATAGATTTAGATCTATTTTTGTATTTTCTATTTTATTAAATCTGTAAAAATCTGAGATCCGGAGGAATGAAGAGACGAAGAACACAGTCCAGATCTGACGATAGTTTTAGCATTAGTTCAGATTCAACCCAGCCGCCGCCGCCGGTGACCATGGCGGCAGAGGGTGGCGGCGGCACAGCGGAACCCTAGTTCCGACGCGTGGCTGGGTCGCGCCCTTTTTTTCTTCCTCTTGCTGCGTAAGTCCTTTCCAGCAAACCATTGGCCGCGCGCGCAGGCACATGGCGGTGCTCGTGCTGCAAGCGGCGACGCACATGAAGGTGGACGCTGGCGAAGGTCGCGGGCGTGGGCAGGGCCGCGCGCATCTGCGCGTGGTGGTTATGGAGCAGTGCGGCTTTTGCCGTGACTGTTGTTGCTCTGCTCGACGCCTATGGGCTTGCCGATGCTGCAGGTTGGTGGTGGAGCTGCGCGCGGTTGGGAACGGCGAGCGGTGGTGGAGTAGCAGCGGCCGCGCGCTGCTGCGTGCGCTGCTTCTGCGCGAAGCATGCCGGCGTTTGCTGCGGCTGCTGCGACCGGCGACATCGACTAGAGGATGTTGGGCTGCGTGCTCCGGCTGGTGGCGGCGGCAGTAGAAGGTGGCAGCTGGGCTGGTGGGCTATGATGGCTAGGGTTTTTCCAAACCCTAGGGTTTCCTAGCCTGGGTCGTAGCTCGGGCCCGTCAGCCCGGAGGCAGCCCGAAGTCTGAAAATTAGGGTTTTGTTGTCCTGTTTGGGCCTGAAACCCTAATTGAAGCCTAAATTGTTGTTGAATCAATTCAAATCAGATTTCAAGTCCAACGGAGGCCCAGTTTGAAGATCTGTATTGGAATTAAATCTTGTAATAGTTAGATTTAATTATTTATCATGTAATCGCATCTGAGGGGCCACGAGAATTTATTTGTTTATTTATTTATTCTCGTATTGATGTGATTTATTATGTGCGCACTAGTAAATAATAGGAAGCATGTTTATTTGCTTTAATTATTTACTTTTATAAGCATGTTGCAATTTAATTTTTTGAGCATGTCTTATGTGATTTATTTTATGTTTTAAATTATGTCTATAAATTTTGGGATCATATTAATTTATGATGGAATTTTGGGTGTGACATAATTTATGGGAACATAAAATAATGTATGCGCATGAAACCTTTAGAATTAAAATACTAAGCTGGATTTTGGTTCTTTTCTAACCAAAATCATTAGACCTCCACAAATACGACCTCTCATTAGTAGTGGGGCATCTCGAAGCGTAAACGTCTGCTTGGGCAGCTTGCGTTAGAGGTCCCTCACCAGTTCTAATGCGATGAGGTTTCCAAAAAAAACACTTATTTTATGATGAGAGGTGGGAGCCTCTGAGCAAACGTCTGCTGGGGGCAGCTTGCATTGAGACAACTTTCACTCATCTCTAAGATTAATCTAAGTGGGATAACAAAGGATGTTAAGGGCAGGACGCATGGGTCTAGTACGTATATCGAATCGCCTTTTAATGTTCGGAGTTAGGCTTGTGGTTACTTTGGCTTAGATGTTGCCTGGAGTATAACTCTTTTGAGATGTCCCAGCTCCGGATAGGTGAACATGGTCTTAAGATCTCCAATATTAATTTCTTTTGCTAAAGATACCTGGCATGTTAAGAAATTAAAGGATCATTTGATCTGGTTGAGCGTTCATCGTAAACGGTCTACTCGGGTAGCTTGCGATGAATTAGCTTGGGCAATTGGAGGAAGCGAATTGCATTGTTTTATCTAAAGGTTCTGTGCATATTTGTTTCAATTGTTCGTAGTATGTGCTTACTTTAATTCGCTTATTTGTTTTCAGATATGTCCATGAATAATGTCATTAATATCCTCGCTCAAAATCCTCTCAATGGTCCAAATTTCCTTGAATGGAAAAGTAATTTAGATTATATCCTTGTTGCGGAAGAACACAAGTTTGTCCTTACTAATCCTTGTCCGCCAGTCCTAGCTGCTGATGCTACTGCCGAGCGGCAGCGGTCTTACGATAAGTGGATCAAGTCTAATAATGTAGTGAAATGCTACATGATGACCAATATGAGTAAGGTACTGCAGCTGCAGCATCAGCATTATGATAAGGCCTGTGAGATTATGGATAATCTAACAGCGACTTATGGGGAGACGGACAGAACTGTCAGATTCAATCTCATGAGGGAGATTGTGAATAAGAAAATGTCTGAAGGCAGTTCAGTGAGAGAGCACGTGGTTGCCATGACTCACCTCATGGATGAACTAACGTTGCATGGTGGTGGTATTGACGTGGAAGCCCAAGTCGATATCATACTAAACTCTCTTCCCAAGTCCTTTGAAAACTTCAAGTTGAATGCTGTGATGAACAAGAAGGAGTATACTCTTAATGAGTTACTCAGTGACTTGATGGCAGCACAGTCCCTGATGGAACCAAAGAAAGTAGTTTTAGTTTCTTCCGGTAGCCGGTCTGCTGCTCCTAAACGGGCAAAACCTAAAAGAACGGCTAGGAATAAGAACAAGAAAACTGCTGGTGGGAACAATGGAGTTTATGCTCCAAAGAAAAAGGCTGGGAAAGTTAAAGGAAAGGGCAAGTGTTACCGCTGTGGCAAGATAGGACACTGGAAAGCAAATTGTCCAGGTGTTAACACCAATGGACAAGGTACGTCATCATTTACATGTCTAGTATCAGTTTTTTGCTCCTAGTGTGGTTACTGTGAGTACTAATCATGTTTTGGCTGCACTACACAGAGAATCAAGTTGATGATAATGCTTGAGGATAACATCGAGTCATGAATTCAGAAATGAATCAGTAAAGGTTATGGTTGTGTATCAGGATCAATGATTTCCAGCTATAGGCAACTGATTGATATACATGAAAAGTGCACGAATGGTAACCTAGTATATTTGAGAGTCTAGGTTAGTGAGTAAGGTATGTTTTACAACAAGACCTTCTCACTGGTTGCAACTATTAAACCCATTCGAATTCTTTTAACCATAACAGCACATATGAATCTAATTATCTGGAAGATAGATGATGTCATCCGTATTTTATAAACGGGTACCTTGATAAAAGGTGACGACATCTGTATGCAACAACCAGATAAGTTATGTGCAAAGCATCATGTCTGGAAGCCAAGGTAGTTCAAGTATGAACTTAAGGGAGCTTCAAAGTCATGAAATAGACATTTCGATATTGTCTATCGAGAATGAGAGTTTAATGTACCAGTTATGTGTCAGCGGAAGCGTGGTTTTCCTTGCACATTATGCAGATAGTATGTTCACATTCAGAAATGGTGTGGAGATATTATCAGACATAAAGGATGGTTATCCGAACAGTTTCAGAAATAGGACTTATGAGATCTTGGAACATCTTTTGAATTAAAGTCTTGTGTTGTCACAAGAAAAGGATGTTCAGGTATCTCAAGTCGCTTAAATTGATTCTGTGGTGAGTCGTTCATAGCAAGAAAGATTGTTATCTTTCTATGTTGTAAATGAACGGAGTTAGATATCTGTAATGCTATAAGCATGTTAAACATATATCAGTTCAACTCTGGATAGGCACATTGGTTAATGAATGAGCCTTGTGAGTTGAATGGCATCGGATATCCAGGAGGATCATAAGGAGAGGAAATCAACCTCTAACTATGTTTTAGCCTTGGAGGAGGAGTTATAGGAATTCAACCCAGAAGTGTGTTGCGAATTCCAGTATGAAGGTTGAGCTTTTGACAACTTCATTAGCTTTGCAAGAAGCAGTATAACTCCGGTGTTATCCTCTAGAGGTGTGTGTTTTGAGTTTGTCTAATAAAATCACATGGAATTGTGATCATATTGGTGCAATGACAAACTCAAGGAAACCCAAGACTCACAAGGTGGTGAAACACATAGGATGTGTGGTATCACATCATACGAGAAATCATGACAAGAGGTAACGTGAATGCAGTGGGAGTGATTGACAGTATAAACACACTTAATACTTTGACAAAGCAATGGTATTATGCTTTAAGTATAAGTGGGAGATTGTTGGGATTATATACTGAAAGCATATATGATTAAGTGTTTTGTACACTGGTCTTCATATATGTGTTGCTACAACAATGCTCGATGTCTGAGAAACAAACATACAACGAACCATAATATCCTATTATCTCGCCTATAGGGATGACCATATGGTGTGTAGGAGATCACAGAGGATCATATGAGTCGTTTGACCTAGCGAGATATAAACAGTATCACAGCTGAGACGGTCCCTGGATAGGCTGTCGGTTTAAGCTGCGGCACATAGGTTCATAAGTGGGCTTATCCTAGCTACTTGATGTGTCGGTACATAGTTATGTATTGATGGGATCAACAGTGGGATGTGTCATTCTCATTGACATACGAATGAGCCAGATCCCTAACATACTTCCAATGATCTTAAACCTAACTGAAGGATAAGGGGCACACACAGATTGACATCACTTTCATTTACCAGGGTGGCGAGTCTTACATGTACTCTTATACCAGTATTATGGGTGTTGGCAATTTGTGTGTGGCCTGCTTAGGCTGGACGTTTAGGTAAGCATATCCGTTTCAGGATGGCGACATTCCCTGAGGAGCTAACAAGGTTCATTATGCTAAACCCTGCAGGTTGAATTATTTAATTCAGGCATAAGTGAAAAGGAGTGAGTGGTATTACTCAGGAAATAAGAGATTAATTAATTGTGGCTGATTGTCATAAGCCAAATTAATTAATGAAAGTCTAAAACCTTAAATGTGTGGATCACGTTAGTTTGGTGCAACCCATTCCTAATAACGTGGTAATAAAGGGGCGAGACAGCATTGTTACCGTGGTGAAGGTTAAGACAATGTTTTATTAATTAATTATGTTCTGGGTTGAACAAGGAAGGATTAATTAATAAAGAGGGCCCACTTTATTATTTGCATCTGGTCCCTGGTCTGGCCCATAAACTTCTCAAGCCCATTAGGGTTAGGGTTTCTCAAAACCCTAACACTATATAAAGGCCTTCTCTCTATCAGATCTAGTTAGACTTTTCAGTATATTGAAAGAGAGGGAGAGAACGGCGGCGGCTGATCTGTGGGAGGAACTGATCGATTTCTCCAGATCTCAGATCCAACTTAGTAGATAATCCTCACCATATTTCCAAGGAGCAAGGGAACAGATCAGAAGATCAGATCTGTAGGAACAACTGTTCATCGCCGGCGTTCAGATTTAGATCCAGATCTATTTTATCGTTGTTGGCTCCGATCTAGATCTATATATCAAACGGTGAAATCAGATGTTCTCTAAATCCATCATCTGCAATTAATTTTGTAGGAGCATGCATAGGATCGCATGGTTTATTTAATTGAAATTTGTTCCTGGTATCCTAAGAACGATCCTTGGCAAGAATTTAATTAATGGCAACTCATGTTGTCCATCGTAGACTCAAACCCTACATCCACCTCGTTCTAATTATGCAAAGTTTGCTTACCTAACGAAGGTCGAGAAGGTTGCTAAGAGTGATACAAGAAGAAAATCTTGAAAATCACCAAGATGTGGGTTCCAAAAGGGACCATGATCCATGCTAATCCTGCAGGACCCGATGCTAAGCGAGTAGCTAAACAAAATTGTTGATTTTTGCAGGAATAGGATCCAAGAGCGAAGACATCAAGAATGTCAAATGAATGGATCCTAGATAGTGGCTGCTCAGGCCACGTGAGGGGGCGAGAAGAGTTATTCTCAGAACTTCAAAGAATTTATGGCCCCACAGTCATGTTTGGTGACAATAGCAAAGGACGAGTGATTGGACGAGGATGCATCGAGCAAGATGGCATGAGGATCATCAACGTTGCTCTCGTCTCCAACCTCAAGCACAATCTACTGAGCATTAGCCAACTATGCGAGAATGGGTATAATGTTTATTTCATTAACACTGGATGTGAGATTGTTGACAGTGCTACAGGTGAAGTGAAGCTTAGAGGCATCCGCAAGGGTGGCCTATACACTGTTGATTGGCAAAGCGGCCAACAACATTCATGCTTCGTAGCATTCAACAAGGAAGAGACGAATTGGCTATGGCACAAGAGGTTAACTCATCTGAACTTTAAAACCATTAACTACCTAGCCAAGCATCAACTTGTTGTAGGATTGCCTGAGGCGACCTTCAGAAATGAAGGCGTATGCAAAGCTTGCCAGCAAGGGAAGCAGACCAAGGCATCCTTCAAGACAAACCCGGAGAAGGCCACTTCTGAAAGAATCCTTGAGCTGTTGCACATGGATCTATTTGGCCCAGTCACTCCAGCCACTGTAAGTAAAAAAGTTTATACTCTTATGGTTGTTGGTGACTTTTCCAGGTACACATGGGTCAAACTGCTAAGGACCAAGGATGAAGTAAAGCTCATCCTACCAGAGCTGATCCTCAAGAAGCAGAATAGCAATGAGGTCACCGTTAAAAGAATCAGATCAGACAACGGGACTGAATTTTGCAATGGGATTCTAATGGATTTTTGCACCGAGGCTGGAATTGGGCATGAGAAATCCACTGCAAGGACTCCCCAGCATAATGGTCTAGCATAGAGAAGGAATAGGACCTTGAAGGAAGCAGTGCGGTCGATGCTAGCCGACTCTGGTTTGAGTGGAAAGTATTGGGGCGAAGCAGTCATGACTGCCTGCTACACTCAGAATAGGAGTGAAATCAATGGACGATTCTATAAGACTCCTTATGAAGTATACAATGGTCGTAAGCCTTCTCTGACTCATCTTTGTGCTTTTGGTTCGGCATGTTATATTCATAACAATGGGAAGTCGAAGCTTCACACTTTTTTGCCTAAGTCTGATGAAGGTGTGTTCCTTGGATATGGACATCCTTCTCACAAAGGCTATAGAGTGTTAAACAAGACGACTCAAGTTGTGGAAATAACATGCAATGTTATTTTTTATGAGTCTACTCTAGTGCACAGGATTCTAAGAGAGAAAAAGGATGACAATCATGAGACTAATGATGTCCATGGTCAATCTATCGAGAATTCTTTCGAAAATATGAAGATTGATCCGACTAAGTCGATGAATGATTGTAATTCAACTTAGGCGCATTCAGCAAGTGACCAAACTGTTGAACCGACCGATGATGCTAATGATCATGCTGAGGCCACCAACCAAATTTATCTTAATGATAATTTGGAGATTCTGGGATCGCTCGAAGAAGATGATGAAGAAATCTCAGATCAAGGACGAGTTGTTGAAGGAAGATTGGGCATTGCTGAGGAGATCGCCAAGGACGATGCTAAGATTCCAGCTGCTAGTTTCGGAATGTTGAAGTTCAAAATGCTGAGATTTCTGTTGCTGAGATGCCGAATGCTGAAGCTCAGGTGATTGCTGAGGAGAATGTTCTAGCAGAGAACAATTCAGCAGGCAATGTTAGCAATGCAACCCCAGCAACCAGCAATCCAAGCCCGAGATGGCTAAAAAATCATCCCCTTGATGCTGTCATTGATGGTGTCAATGATCCAGTAAGGACGCGACAAGGAAATGCGATGCTAGCATGTTACATATCGCATGAAGAGCCTACGAAGGTTGAAGATGCTCTACAATCTCTAGAGTGGGTGAATGCTATGCAAGAAGAGCTAGCAAAGTTCACGCGTAATCATGTCTGGGATCTATTAGACAGACCCGAGCATCAAAGTGTTATTGGAACAAAATGGGTTTTCAAGAACAAGAAGGATGAATCAGGAACGGTCATCCGAAATAAAGCGCGTCTAGTAGCCAAAGGATACAGGCAATGCGAGGGAATTGATTATGATGAAACGTTTGCTCCGGTAGCCTAATTGGAAGCAATAAGATTGTTTCTCGCATATGCTGCCCATAATGAGTTTTCAGTCCTACAGATGGACGTGAAAAGTGTCTTTCTGAATGGTGAGCTCAAAGAAGAGGTGTATGTTGAGCAACCACCAGCCTTCGAACAAGGAAACCAAGTTTATAGGCTGAGGAAAGCCTTGTATGGTTTGAAGCAGGCACCGAGGGCATGGTATGGAACTTTGTCTAAGTTCCTGCTGGACAATAGCTTCAAGAAAGGGAAGATCGATCAGACTCTCTTTCGGATCAAAGATGAAGGAATCATTTTACTTGTGCAGATATATGTCGATGACATTATCTTTGGCTCTAAGAATACAGTGCTATGTAAGAAGTTCTTAGAGCTAATGCAAAGTAATTTCCAAATGAGCATGATGGGGAAGATGTCATATTTTCTCAGAATTCAAGTTCAGCAACTGAGTGAAGGGATCTTTATTCATCAAGTATACAAGAGATATCATTGCTAAGTATAGTCCAGAGAAGACGAAGAGCCTAAGAATTCCCATTAGCACGAGCTGCCAGATTTCTCTAGATGAAGGAGGAGAACCAGTGAATCCTACTCTATACAGAGGTATTATCGGATCCTTGCTTTATCACACAGCTAGCAGACCAGATATTTCATATGCCGTAGGAGTTTGCGCGAGATATCAAGAAAATCCTAAGAAGTCGCTTAGGATACTGCCAAGAGGATTATCCGATACCTCAAGTGCACCTAAGGTCTAGGAATTTGGTACCCAAGGTCTGATGGGCTAGCACTCAGTGGATATTCTGACTCAATCTTTGGAGGGTGCAAGATTTATCTAAAGAGCACAAGTGGCACCTGCCAATTCCTTGGACATAAGCTAATAAGTTGGTTTAGCAAGAAGCAGCACTCTGTGGCGACGTCTACAACCGAAGCAGAATATGTAACAGCCGCAAGTTGTTGTGCGCAAGTTTTGTGGATTAGGCAGCAATTACAAGATTATGACATTCCTCCAGAATGTGTGACAATCTACTGCGACAACAACAGTGCTAGGTGCATTACAAAGAATCATGTTCATCATTCCAGGACGAAGCATATTGACATCCAACATCACTTCATAAGAGATCATCAAGAGAAGAATGATCTCGATGTTCAATACATATGCACCGAAGATCAGCTTGCTGATATCTTCACCAAGCCGCTTGTTCAGGCCAGATTTAAAGAATTATGTCTGAAGTTAGGCCTCATGTAGTTAGAAAAAGGATGTGGATGAATGAGTTCCAACTCTCATTCTTTCTGGAATTCTGGTTTTCTAGGACTACTTGGATTCCTGGTTGTTCTCCAAATTCTCTCCATCTTCTCAAAGAGAGAAACGTATCCTAGCTTATGTTTTTTAGTGTTGAATTTTTGTTGCTGAGATCTTGTTGCTAACATTGGATGTTGAGTCCAAGCTCTCAGCAGATCCTAAGTAGAGTGATATTACTCTATGTAATCAACAAGTGGAATGTTGAGTCCAAGCTCTCAGCATTTCATAAGGAATGTAATATTATAACAAGTGGATCAGACGTTTGCTAGAGAGTGAATGCTAAGTCCAAGCTCTCAGCATTTCGTCAGAATGCTACGTTATAATATTCAGCAAGTAGCAGTAAGTGGGACAGATGGTTGCTAGAAATTTATTGCTGAGTCCGTGCCGTCAGCAGTCAATATATGAATGCTAGGATTTGAATTCTGAGTCCAAGCTCTCAGCAGTTCATGTGCTTGCTAAGGATCCCAATGCTAGCAGGTTGCTGAGTCCAAGCTCTCAGCAATCTCAGAAAGTCAAAGCGCGAATTTTTTGAATTTCAAATCCACTAAGTGTATGTGACACGGTGCATTTAATGCGTGCAACTGGCTGCGACAAAACAGGAGTCGACAAGTCACAAGTACTCAAGTTTATAGGAGCGTGGGAGTCCATACGAAGAGTCTCAAAATTTATGAACCGTCGATTGAATCTGAAGCGGTCTACCCCCAACCGTCAGATCCAGCACTCAGAAGGTATTTAAATCACACTTCTTGAAATTTGCAAACCTTCTACATTCTGAATCCCTAGATTTCTAAGCTTCCAAACTCTCTCAAGAATTCCCAAACTCTCAAAATTCCTTTGAATCTCTCACTTTCTCAAGAATGTCTACAAATCCTGAATCTTATGCTTCTACCCAAAAGCCTACTCCCCCTGAAAATCCTTCTAAGTTAAACCTACATCCTATCGATGGCACGCCTCTTCACGAAAGGCATGCCCCTGGTTTTACAATGATCATCAAGAAGGAAGATATCGATGATTCGATTATGTACGCTCCCTGGTTACTCTTGCCAGGAAGATGGAGCAGTTTGGGCTCTCTAATGCTCAGAAGAGAGTGGCTCAGATTATGAAGGACCGGATCCTATACACGCCTCTTGATGTTGTACATTTTCCAGATTGGGTGATGAACACCTTGGCTAAGGAGCAGGTAGTTCAATATTTGTCCGCTGAACCATTGAAGTTTCACCCTCACATGGTTTCCGAATTTTATGCAAGAGCAGTCATAGCAGATGATCACAAGTCGTTCACGACCTCTGTTTCTGGAACCCTCATTACTGTGACTGCTGAGGTTCTTGCAAAGACATTCGGACTTCGCAACTCCGGCCAACATATCGCCACCTACAAAGTTGTAAATACAGACAAAATGAAGGCCAGATAGGAACTATGGAAGAAGCCCAACCTAAAAGAGGACGTGAAGAATCAATGGAAGGTAGCGACGCCTACAAATCAGTTCAAGGAGGATTTCAGACTCCTCGCTGATTTGGTCATTAAAATGTTCCAGTGCGACGTTGGGTCGTATTCGGAACTATCTGCAAAGAAATATGTTGTGTTGATGGCGTTAGTCGACGGAGTTAAAGGGAACTGGGCACAGTTCTTTTTCGAGCGCTGGCTGGACCACGCGAAGAAGAACTTGAAGATCAAGAAGGAAGGGATCTTCACATCTAATGTGAATTTTGGGTTGAAGATAAGCAAGTTTATTGAAATTATCTTTCAGAAGGACGAGCTTGACAGGGGTGAGTTGTTGCTCCCTACAGACTTCATCCCAAAGACGAAGAAGACGGCGACCCCTGCCTATATGTCCCACCCGTGTATGCTGAAAAGGAAATCCAATGTCGATCCCAATGATCCTACTTCTGAGGATGATGAGGATCCCGCTACTCTAGCCATTCAACAATTGGAGCAAGCAATTCCCATGACTGCTAAGGAGATTGTTGCTGCCAAGAAGGCTGCGGAGACGGAGAAGTGTTTTCAAGATCTCGCTAACATCGAGAAGCTCGGAGATCTGCCTGCAGAGCAGATAGAAAAAATTCTTGCTAAGAAGCAAGAAGAGCAACCTGCTCAGATTTTGGGTCAACTTGATGCTAAGATTCCCAAAAGGAAGAGAATAGACGTTGCTTCTACTGAAAAGAAGAAGCGGACACGAAGGAGGCTTGTCAAGACCGCTGAGAAAGAAGCCTCAGAGAAAGCAGTTTCTGATAAGCTCTCATCTGCTAAACCTGTTGCTGATAGGGCTGGCAATTTCTGACACGACACGAACCCGCACGATAATATTGGGGTTAAATACGACACGATGAGACACGACACGAACACGATAAAACACGACACGAACACGAACATGATAATTATCTGTTAAGAACCTGATAATTACAAGTTTAAACGATAATTACCTGTTAACACGAAACAATTATTACCTGTTAACACGATATTGATACGAATCTCACACGAACACAACACGAACATGACACGAACATGAAAATCTTTTAAGAAATAAATAATGGATAACACGAACATGACACGATACGACACGAACATGATATAATTATTGGATAACACGATATATTATCATATAACACGATCCGACACGAACACAACACGAACACGACATGAAATCTTGTGTTCTTAACGGGTCGACACGATAATGACCCAACACGCACGAATTGCCAGCCCTAGCTGCTGAGGAACAAGCTTCTGAGAAAGTTCCTACTGCTGAGGCGCCAGAGCAAGAAACTCCTCTTTCTGCTAAACTTTTGCTGAACGTTTGAAAGTTGTGAGGGAGAATAACAAAAAGAGGAAGAAGAATCAAAAGGAGAAAGAGAAGAAGAGGTACAAGAAAGAAATGGAAAGGATCACTTTCGAAGCAAGAGATAGAAATTTTGAACATATTAAGGCCATCGTTGAAGAGCGAGCAGCGAAGAAGGCTGCTGACGAGCTAGCAGCAAAGAAAGCTGATGTGTTGCTAGAACGTGCAACTAAGGAGGCTACCAGGCTAGCAGCAGAGCATGAGGCTCAAGAAGCTGCTAAGCGCAAAGGGAAGCAAGCAGTTCAAGTTCCCATCACCACCCCTCTGCCCGAGCATGATGCCCTGTCCGACAAGGACTTGAATACACTGTTGGAGAAAGGAGTCTTTGATGCTCCTACACGTCCTAAAGGTCAAGGAGGATTTGCTATTCGGGAGCCTACTGCTCAACCTGCTCAGAATGTGGATGTTGGAACATCCGGATCAAGACAAAATGTTGAGCAAGGTGCTAGCATTGCTGAAGGCGGTGTTGAAGTTTCGAATGCTGAAGCAAGGCCTAGCACAGATATTCCCCCATCTGTTGAGGCGATGCAGGAGGACGAAGAAAATGATCAAGGCTTTTTAGCCTCATGTTATTCGGATTTTGATTCCGACGGCGAATCTGAAGATGTTTATGATGCCAGATTCCTAAGGAAGATTCCGACCGGCACCAATGAAGAGCTCAGAGTTCCTTTCAAAGGACTACCAGGACGCAGATTCAAGATAAGGTGTATAGCACAATGGTGTGCTCCTGTATTTCTCGAGGAAGAGGTAAACACTGACCTTTTTCCTATGAATTCTGAAATTGAAAAATTTATGTTGGCGGAGATAGAGCACGACATTGCAAATGTTTTCTATGTGGAGTTGGATGAAACCACAACGGAAGGGAAGTTGTTGAGCACTGAGTTCAGAAGATGGAAATTCTTTGATTATATCATGCACCAACTCTATTTTGAGGAGAGAATGCTGGTCATAACAACCAAGGGGCTCAACTTTTGGAGTAAGGAAGAGAAGTGGGCAAACGATTGGATCAATCAAGTGCCTGGGACCAAGCAATTCTCTGATAAGCAAGTCCTTACAAGACTTCAGGCTATCCGAGTCCACCGGATGTTCTCAACCTCCCAAAGTCTGCCAAAGTCAAGCTTTGCTCCAGATGGTCATTCCGATGCTAGAATTGAACTATCTAAGCATCAGGCCAAAGCAGCTGCTGAGTACCGAAGGCGCCAAGCTGAGTATGAAGCTCAAAAGAAGGAAAGGCTGATGGCCAGGATGGCTGCTGCTAGAGAGCAAGAAGAGCGAGAAAAGAACCAGAGTCGTGAGCTGACAAGAGCGGAGAACATGCTTGCACTTTTCTTGGAAGATAACATCTTGGAAGTGGCTAGAGCTACAAGAGAGGCTGAAATAGCAGAAGCAAAGGCAGCCCAAATTGCTAAGGCGATGGAGGAGATATGGAAGATTGAGGAAGCCGAGCGCATTGCAGAAGAGGCACAGTATTTGGCGGCACAAATTGAAGAAGCAAACACTGCCGAACTTACTAGGGCCATGGAGAAAGCCTGGAACATGGAGGAGGCCGAGTGCATACATGAAGAAGCTCTGTACATGGCGGCCCAAGGCGAAGTTGATACTCCAGTGGCAGAAGCTGAGTCTCTTACAAGCAGAGAAATAGTGCTATCATCTTCTTCATTTGATGTTATCCCTGTAAGCTCTCATGATTTTCATTCCTACCTTGATCACGCTGTTCACTTTGCCCTCCAACATGCCCTATCCACTACACTTCCCATAGCCATTGCTGAAAAAGTGGCTATAGAGGCTACTGATATAAGGAAAGAAGTGGAGGAAGTAAAGAGCGAAGTATCTGAAGTCAGAGCAGAGGTAGCTGAAGTGAAAAGTGATGTATCTGGCGTGAAACAGAGTATGGAAGTGATGAAAGAGGAAGTAGCAGATTCTCAGCAAAAGCTTGTGCAGAGTGTTACCTCCTTCTCAACCACCTTTTTGGCTGCAATCAAAGAGGTGGAAGAGAGGAGAATTGTTGAAGCAGAGAAAAGAAGGAAAGAAGAGGAGGAAATTGCTGCTGCTGAAGAAGGAGACTTGCTGAGGAGGAGCTTAAAAAGAAGGAGATGGAGCTGAAGCTAAGGAAGATAGAGATGGAGAACGAGAGACTTGCTAAAAAATTGGAGAGGGAGACTGCTGAAAGCGAGACAAACAAAGAGTTATATGACAAGTTCATGCAGATGGCTATGAGTAAATTTGAAGACCTTGATAGGAAGCCTGCTCCCGACTCTTGAGGAAAATTGATATGTTAGCAAGATTTTATGTAATCTTTTTGTCTTTTTCGGTTTCTTCTGTACTTGTAAAATCTCAATCATATATATGAAACTGAATCAGACTTAGACAATTACTCATTGTCCACTTCTAATCTTTTTGCGTGTTTTAGTTGATACACACTATTCGTGTGTTCAACGAAATTGCATGTGGATGCTGATTTATTTGTTTTGTGATTGGTTAGTAAATGTTTGTTGCTTGAATTGGATGCTAGGTTCTCTAGCATATTGCTAAGAAGCATTTTACTTATGTTTTAATCGAGAATATTTCCCAGCATTTATTGAGGGGGAATTTATTAAAAGCAATCCTGGCTAAGAACTAAGTTGGTTAAATTTTGAGTTAGATTGCTAGATTAGCTCTAATACTTAGAATTTCTTGTACACTCAGAAACTTTTCCATCTTAGATTCAGCAATTGATAGTAAGCTTTGATCGCACCAAAAAGGGGGAAATTGTTAGGAAAATATCCATTGATTTTGTTGTAAATCTCCCTTTAGGATCAAATTATAAAGGTTTTGTTGAATCAAAGTCTTAGTTAGTTTGGTCGATCATTGCTGAATTCTAGATAGTCTAGCAACTCTGTGTAATGTCCTATTTAAGAAATATCTCGAGTTGTAATAGATTAGAAGTGCTTGCAGAACACTACTGAAGGATTCAGCAGTTGAAACAAAGACTTCGGAAATTCTGGATGCTAGGAATGTTCTCAGCAGTCAAGCAAATTGCTAGAGAAGTCAGCAGACAGAAATGACTGCTAAGGAGATAGCAGACAAAGTGCTAAGAAGAATGATTGCTACAGTGCTAGCAATCATATGCTGAAAGAAGAGACTGCTAGGAGTATTTGTTTAGCAGTCAGCAGTAAAGAAATAGCGGAATGCTGAAGGAGTCAACATTCACTATTCACTCAGGAGATTGCTAGAAGCTATAGCAATCAGGAAGCAAGATATCAAGTGATAGCAGAATGCTAAAGGAGTCAGCATTCACTAGTACTTAGCAGATTGCTAGAAGAGCTCAGCAATCAAATGGCTTAGCAGATCGTTCCCAGCATTCTCCAATAGAATGCTAAGCAAGAAAATATCCAGCAACGATCACTAATACTACCGTTCTGACAAAAGGTACAACCAAGGACGAAAGCTTTCCCGAAGTAGGTCGAAAAGCACTATACCACACCGGAAAGGACGGAAAAAGTAGAAGCTCTTTTGGACAAGGAGGACCGTTGTGTCTAACGGGTCTGGAGATTCAAAGTTTGAATCTCCAGATATAAAAGAGAAGTCCAAACAAGAGAGAGCAACTCCAAACTACACAACCTACGACTACGACTAACAACTGCTCCTACGAGAGAAAACTTTACAAGCTAACAAAAAGTGGGAAAATAGTCGATTGAGAGAACATTAAAGACAAGGAGAATCTTAAGCTCTCAACAGCAAGTGTCAACCATTGAATATCTGACACTTCATTCAAGTGGAGATTCCTTGACTCTATTCAAGGAACAATCATTAAGATAACTTCCATCCTAGGAAGCATCCAGCAGTCACATCTCTGAAAAGAGATTGACTAAGACAGGTTGTTGCCGAAACCCCCAGGAAAGTTCGGAAGGAACTATAAAGCTTCCATTGCAGTAAGACCAAGTTTTACGAAGGTGTGCCCTTGACTTGGTCGCAGCTGCAGACTGAAAGATCCAAGTAACAGAGGATAGCTTTGTAGTGGCTGGCTCGAAAGCTCACCACCTGCTACAGGAGATAGGCGAATCCTTGTACTTGAACATATCTTTTTAGTAAAATTCTCAGTGTTCGACTGAGGAGTGGATGTAGATCTTTAAGGATCGAACCACTATAAACCTTGTGTTCTTATTACTGTTTATTGTTTCTGCTTGATTGATTTACAACCTAGCAACCTCAAGTTTCTAGAGTATATCTGAAGCAATCTAACACCTACCTCGAGCTAAGTATTTGGAAAAGAAACTAAGTGCAAGATAACTTTAATATTCCGCTGCATTTGCTAAGTAGCTTTCGGCTGCTTATCACGACTCTGATCAGGGACCAACACTACAAAAGACTCATTCTGACAAATGACAGCTAGAGATAGATGCTACACCAATCAGAGGCAAAGGGACTTGAAGAGTCTCTGTCTATCGCAGAAAAAGGAAGCATGAAGATAGGCGAGCATTACATTTGAGTCTAACGGACAAGATTCAAATGGTTGTTTGAATCTTCATCTATAAATAGGTGTCATCCTTAATTGATTCAAAGGTTCGCGACTTAGTACTTACAAGAGATAACAAAAGAGATCAAATTCACTCTCTTTATCACGCAAACTCAACCGAGCTAAGTTCTTCATTGAAGCTTTTTCAAAGCTTTCATAACAGAAGCTCGAAGACCTGTGAAGTTTATCTTCAAAAGGTATATTTGGGATTTTTTCTATTCTAGAAAGAATCTAGCAGTCACTATTGCGGTGCAAAAGTGATTCGTACAGGCTACGCCAACACAAGGATAGGTTTCGGGAAGAACTATAAAACTCCTAACAGTCGACGTCCGAGGAGAAGGGAGGTTTGTCCTCACTCTAAGGAGCGACACAGGTTGAAGATTGGAGATTGATGTGCTTGAAGGTGCGCACTGACCAGACGGAAGAGCTGCTCAACGTTAGAGATCAGGCCTGACCTTGTACTCATTCTTCTAGTGAATTTTCAGTCAGTGGGCTGAAGAGTGGACGTAGAACAATTGTTCGAACCACTATAAAATCTCTGTGTCATTTACTGCTTTGCTACGTTATTTAGTTTGTTGGTTAAATCTTTTGAAACTCAACACACCAAGTGTTGTAGTATAAACTGCAATCTATCTAACGAATACCCGCGCTAAAACATTTAGAAAAACACTTGCTAAGTCGAGACCTTAGCAAAACACATGCAAGATAAACATTAATACTTCTGTTGTATATATCGTAACTATGATCGGGGACCAACAATACCCCTGAACCTTTGTTAGAGTTTGGACTCAATCAAGAACGAGATCTTGTATTCGCTGATGTCAGACAGACAAATACATCTCAATGTGGTCCAATCAATACGCCACCCTTGTGTACCAGCATATCAAGTAACCAAGATAGATTACTTCTTCCGACTATGCTGCAGCCATTCAGACTGACGTATCCTCAACGTTGTCTTGGTTGTGATAATATTTATGTCTCACTAGGTCAAGTGACCATACTGTCTTCTGCGATCTACAACACGCCGTATGATCGTCCCTATCGGTGAGATAGGAGGATACCATTGTTACGTGCATGTAAGTTTGTTTAACAGATAGGAGAAAAGTCAATTGTATACTCATTGTAATAAATTCATTCTATATACAAAACCCAACAGTATCTCCAATCTCAATTACTCCTTGCCTGCTTAGTTCATTCAGGCCATTGCTGCTCAAGTGACCTAGTCTCAAGTGCCACCTCTTACTATCCACATTTTTAATTGCATCTGATTGTCCTACTATTTTTGCAAACAAGTAGTATAAGTTGTTCACTCTTTTCCCTTTAAGAGTGATTTGATTGCCCTTGCTTATTGTTATGCAGCCATCAGAGCCTTCAAACTTGTATCCCTTGGATTCAAGTACACCTACTGAGATCCAATTCCTTTTCACCTTAGGAATGTATCTAACATTTGACATCAGTTTAATTTATCCTTTGTGATTTAAAATCTTGATTGAGACAATACCTTTTATGTTGCAGGTATTTTTGTTGCCAAGAACTACTAATCCTGAGTCCATCAACTTATATTCTCAAAGCAGTGGAGATTTGGACTCATATGAAATGAGCATCTTGAGTCCAATATCCATCCATCTTCGCTTTGTTCTTCAATAATGTACAATACCTCATCAGCTTTTTCAGATATTGATCTGACTGTATTAGAACCAGATTCAGTTGGTTCTTTTGCTTCAAGACTCCACAATCCTTAATAAGATGTACATGTTTCTTGCAATAATGGTAGATCCTGGTATATCGAGTCTGAATTAAAGGTCTGGGACCATATTGGCTCTGTTGGAGCCTTCTTCTTCCATAGGAGTTCTTATTTCTTGCTCCTTTTATGAAACCAAGCCCTGACTTCCAATGAATCCTGTCGGATTCATTTGATTAGACTTCTTGAAGTTATTCTTTCCCTGACTCTTTTTCACTAACATCCCAACTCCAGTAGATCCATGAGTTGCAACCTGCATATCTGATAATTTTTTCATCTCCTTTTTGTTTCACAGCATATTGAACATCAGCTAAAGTAATTGTTACTGACCTGCCATAGATCATTGCATCTTTGATGTTGACATATGATCTTGGCAGTGCATTCAACAAGTGGATTGTTTTATCCTCATCTTCCATGACAACCCTTATGTTTTGCAGGTCATCTATGGCCTTGTTGAATTCATCCAACTGATCCAGAATGCTTCTTTCATCAGAGAAACTATATGTATATAATTTTTGTTTCATGAAGAGCCAGTTTGCTAAACACTTGGCCATATACAAATCCTCTAGTTTCTTCCAAACTTTTGCTAGTGAATCTTCCTTTGCAACTTCTCTGATAACCTTATCATCTAGGCTGAGAAAGATCATACTCCTAGCCTTATTCAATGTATTTTCCTTCTGCTTTGGTGCTTCATCTTTGAAAGCTTTCGTTTCATCTAAAACTGACTCATCCAACTCTTGTTGAATTAATATGGCCAACATTTTCACCTTCCAAATGCCGAAATTATTCTTGCCACTGAACTTCTCAATATCAAACTTTGCAGCAGCCATATCTCGCAAGCAAAGTTGATTATTATCCCAGAACACAAAACTCCTCAAACAAGACTCAATGAGTACCACATCTTAATCTCAATAACATATATGATACACTTAGATTCAGAGAAGTCTTCAAACTCTTACCCGGAACATATAAGCATTCTTGTCGACTCTAGATTATACCAAATTCTTCAAATTTCAAGCTCAAATTGGCTATTCCCATAGACGGTGCCACTTGTTACGAATTGTTGAGCTTGAATCACACTAAAACACTTCGCAAGAAAAACATAAACCGAAGACAACGCGTTGTTAGGCTTAAAGCCTACGTCCACGGGAAAGTCACACACATAATTTTATTGATCATGGCAGTACAACGATTCACACAGAAAACTCAAGAAAGTGAAACACACACACTCTCTCTCTCTCTCTCTCTCTCTCCCAAAAAAAAATTGCAGCTTGATCGCTCTATGTGAAAACTGCTAGCGGAGGAAAAAGAAGGTGAGTTTGTTATTTCCTTCCAACAGCTCAACATTCTAAAGCATCTAGTCGTTCAACCCTGTGACTCGTGTCAAGATCTCTGCACTCTTACTAATAAAAACGTAACATCCCAAAATGTGACTTTAGTTGTTGACAACAAACGAACTCTTCACTCCACACTTAATCAAAAACAAGAGCTCAACACCAAAAACAAAATCAAATGCAAGTCACCTTACAATAACAACGAGTAAGTGCTACATCAGTGTCGTGTGACATTTAAAGGTTGAGTCACCCATGAAGGATAAAATTGTGTATCAGAAGCAGGGTTGTGCATTTGGTCGGTTCGGGTAGGAACCAACCTAAATTCCCTAACCTGAATTCACCGAGAAGGAAGAGATTCTCTGACCTTTAACCACCCGAATAGCAATAAGACCGAATCCTTTATCGATCGAATATTATGGTCAGTGCTCGGTCGGTTATTAGGTTTAACCAATTAATAAAATAAATTTTGAACAAAAATTGCAAACAAGTTAATCTTGGTCTTCAACAAAAACCAAAGTTGTACCAAATCTAGTAAAATCAACACTATATTATTAAGAAAAACAAAAACAGATAGAAGAATCAAGAGAATGAGAGTTCTACACTATAATTTTGAATTTAAATAACTGCATCACCAATCCATGCATCTTTGTTCAAGCATTCAAACCCTTCCCGAGAGAATTCAATCCTTTAAATTTAGAGTTGCAAGTAGCTTTTAAGAAATAAAATTACAAAGAAAGGGAGAGGAGGGATTTGGAGGGCCGATCAAATGAGTATCAGAGATTGAATGAAGAGCAAAGTTGTAAAAATCGTTAGGCGCTAATCGAGCGTTTGGGTAGGGCCTAGTGCATAATCGGTTTAGGCAAGGCCTAGGCATTTTCTAAGCGGAAGTTAATCGATAAACTAATTTTTCATTTTTAATATTTATAATAACATTTATCAATAGATAAAAATTAAAATATATAAATTTTAATTTTTAAAAAAAAAAATAAAAGATGGGTCATCTAAATCGATTAGACGACACATAGTCTACTTAGTCGGCCACCTAAATCGGCGCCTATGCAGATTAAGCGTCCTAGGCAGTGGTTAATCATTGATTACTCACTAAACTTACTAGATATAGGAATTTAAGGGTATCCGGTTCGACTATGTATCACATAGCGCTTAGACGGGGGCCTAGGCGATTATAGGAAGAAATTTTTACAACAATAATGAAGAGAAAGAAAAAAGGGAAGTGTAATGAAGAGAGAGAAGTGATGAGAAAAAGAGGAGTGGGAGGCGCATAAGCATATGGAGAAGAGGAGATATTGAATAAGGCCATTGCCATTGGTAGTCTACTCATCCAGATACATGTGACCTATTTGTATTGTCTGCGACGCACTATCTCATACTATATATATATATATAATTTTGATTATTTATTATTTAAAAAAATATGTACATTTTTAAAATAAGCTATAAATAGTAGTTCCTAAAATTCATTTTCACGGCAACTATAAACAGTATTGTCTTGTCTTGTATTATGTTATTTTATATTTTATTTTGTGTTGCTTGTTGTAATTTTATTTATTTAAGTACTTATTATTTTTAGTGCATAATAATTTATTTATTTATTTAGGAATTTAATATATTTTTTAATTTTTATATTATATTGAAAGAGAAAAAATTAATAGTTTAATTAGATAGTTAGGTTGGGTTGAGTTACTGATGAGAGATATAAATAATTTTAATTTTAGGTTGTTTAATAAATGAATAAAAGTGAATATTTTATTAAAAAATTGGATTAAGACTCGGTCATTGATAACGATAGAGTAAAGAGAGTAATAAATAGTGTTTCAGTAAGTTAATGAATAAAATAAATAATGAGATATAATGGAAGTTAATATTACAATTTTATGTCGGTTCGGTTACCCCGAATTTTTTTTAATTCTCAACCGATACCCGATCAATTTTAATTCGGTGGCAGAAAATAGCACCGACCCGATCAAGATTTACACCGAACCAAATCAACTGAATTTTTTCAATTCAATCGATTTTTTTGGTGTCCGGTCAATTGATACACACCACTAATCAGAAGTAAATTATAAGATATAATTCTCTATCAAACAAAAATGAGGATAAAATCCTTTAATTTATTACGCAATGAATATTTCTCTATTTTCCTATATAGTTATGTGTTATTTGTAAACATCTCTGGCCTCTTTCATATATATATATATATATATAGGGGTTGATCTGGTGAGAATAGCCCTTATCATGAGAAATGAGAATAAATCTCGTCCATAGATTTGACAACATCAACGATCCAGATTATATAAGAGCTTTAACAAAAGACGCGGCATAATATCCTCATTTTACTTCATTGAAGGGCAACATAGTCATTACGAACGTACAGGGCGCAAAAGTTGTGTTTTGTTCATTTTATGTATTATATACTCCACTTCATTTTATCTTAGCTATACTTCATTTTATCTCAATTGCGAATCATTATAAAATAAATTCGATTCGAATTTTGATGTTACACGTGACATGCATTTTATCATAGCAGTTCTTCATTATATCTTAGTTATTCTTCATTTTATCTCAAATGTAATTCATTATAAAATAAATTCGATGTGAATTTTGATGTTATACGTGACATGCATTTTATCTTAGCAGTTCTTCATTATATCTTAATCATTCTTCATTTTATCTCAATTATTGTTCATTATAAAATAAATTAAATAAAAATAAAATTAATTTTTCGAAAAAAATGATTTCAATTCTCTTCATTTTATCTCCTATATACACCATTAGACGAAAAAAATCAAAATTTTAGAAACAGTTCTCTTCATTTTATCTCCTCTATACTTCATTAAATGGAAAAAAATAAATTAAATAAAAATAAAATCAATTTTTCGGAAAAATTATTTTAGTTCTCGTCATTTTATCTCCTATATACATCATTAAAAGAAAAAAATCAAATTTGTAGAAACAGTTCTCTTCATTTTATCTTCTCTATATTTCATCTAATGGGAAAAATTAAATTAAATAAAAATAAAATCAATTTTTCAGAAAAATATGTTAAATTTATTTTATCTATTTAAAACTTCATTAAATTAGAAAATTCAATTAAATAATAATAAAATTTAATTTAATTTTAGAGTATTGGATGACTCAACAAGGCAATTGAAATTTGATGAAAAATCGAAATTGAAAAGGAATTAGAAATCCAATATGTAATAATGAAGTTCGCGGAGGATAAAATGAAAATGAAAATTATTTGAGGAAGATACCATCAGGCTAAATGACAATGATACTCTTAAATATGTAATAATGAAGTTCGCGGAGGATAAAATGAAGACGGAAATTATTAAAGCATGACCGCAGATCTTGTGAAATCAAAGGCTGAGATTTATTCTCATTTCTTACATTAACATCTATTCTCATATGATATAACCTATATATATATATATATATATATATATATATATATATATATAAATTTACATTAATTTTAAAAACGCACCCACTCATATACCCAGATATCCCCTGAAAGTTTGAACTTGTGATCCTGCAGCCGCATGCAGGGGCGGAGCCATATGGGGGCCTCATGGGGTCGGCCGATCCCACGGCGATCCAAAAACTACATAAATAGATTATAGATATATTTGTGCAGCTTGTCGGAAAAGAAGAGAGCTGCGGCGGAAATGGCGTGGGAAAGAAGAACTGCGACGATGATGTCCTCATATGCAATGGAAAAGAAGATAAAAAGAAAGAATCTTAAGTAGAGTTTTAATAAATCGTGTTTGAAAGAAGAAAACGTTTACAGAAAATGAGTAAATGGGCCGAAATTAATGTGTCAAAATGAAAAGGGCCTATTATAGTGGGACGGAGGGAGTAACTTTTAGTAGTATTTATTTTTATAATTGATTTTAACTTTTAATAGTATTTATTTTTAGAACTTACATTCTTTTAGTGGTATTCTTTTTGGAGTATTTATTTTTATTTACTGTTTAATTATTTATCTAAAACAAGAGAAATTGAAGTATTTGTAGTGGAATTGTTTCGTTAATTTGAGGTTTGTTTGTGTTTCATTATTTTATTTGTATCTTTTTATGCATGTTCGTCATATAAATATTTTTATCAAATCATTTTTTTAATTTTAATTATATTTTACTAATTTGAGTTTAATTGAAGGTTTAGGGTTTAAATCAGGAATTTTATAACTTAAATTGCAATATAAAATTAATAGAAAAATTCAAAGATTAAAAGTTGTTCTTTATTTAAAAATCGTAAGTTTATATAGTGTTTTTTAGATAATTAAATTTATATAGTGTTGTTTGAAGTTAATATTGTGGCCAAGGTAATGAATTCGAATTTTCTTGGGAAAACTGAGTGTAAGTTTAAATTAATACTAAAAAAGAATTAAGAAGCTACTTTCTATTATTTCTTTCATAAGCCTACTTTTAATATATTTCATAATTACTCTGAATTCAAATGATTTTTAAAAATTATATATATAATTAAGTTACTCCCTCCGTCCCGTTGAAGTAGTCCCACTTTCCATTTTTGTTTGTCCCATAAATTAGTCCCACTTTCTTAAAATGACAAACTTTTTCACACTCACCAATAAAATATTAATTCCACTACACTCACAACTCTTAATCTCCGTGCCGAAAAGAAAAGGGACTACTTATAAGGGACGGAGGGAGTATAAAATATTGATTCCACGGAATAAGGATCCAGCCCCCACGATGCTTATCCTCTGCCTCCGCCTCCACCACTAGCCGCATGCAAGGTTCTTTTAACCACTACACCCCGAACGAAAGGGACATCTTTCATACTCTTGTCATTCTCTCACTTCCACATCACTCCAATTCAAGTACGATATTTTATCAAGTTTATCCATGACCACTCAACCACCTAACCACACAATATATATATATATATATATATATATAGTAGTGATCATATGAGAATAGTTTTTAGTATGAGAAATTAGAATAAATCTCAGCCTTTGATTTTGTGATTTCAACGCTCATGATCTATTTCACTCCGTGTGCAGTTTTCTTTGATTATCCTACAGTTTTACAAAATTAAGGTTATTTTTGTAATTTTAGCTTTTTTTTAAATCTGAAATAGTATCTCATCAGATTTTTTATTCCTTTCTTCGCGCGATTTGATTTCTTCTTCCTTCTTCGTTCGATTTGATTTATATTTCTTCTGTCAGTCAGATTTTTTTTCTTTGTTTCTGGATTTCGCATTCGTGTTCGGTCTCGACTTTGTTAATTGTGCATGAATATAGTTTTAAAAAATTTATTTTATTCAGATCGACGTTCATTTTTACTATTATATTGTGCATCTTTAGTGTTAACTTTGTGCATTTTTGTATCTTACGAATATAGTTTTAAAAATTTGTTTTATTCAGACCGGCGTTCATTTTTACTATTATATTGTGCATCTTTAGTGTTAACTTTGTGCATTTTTGTATCTTACAGGTTCATTTATTCCAAAGTGTGTTGATGAGATGAAGCATTTTAAGGGCAGAGTTTTTAGAACTGTTGATGTTGGTATTGAGTTTTATAAAGACTACGCTCGTGTTGCTGCTTTGAAGAAGAAGATGTATAATTTTTTTAAATTCGTATTTATGTAAAAATAAAGTAAATCGGGCTAAAAATGAAGTAAATTGGGCTAAAAATGAAGTAAATCGGGCTTAAAATGCAGGTTGCTGTTTGTGTTTGAGTATTTTTACAGTTTTAGCCTTTAAAGGCTAAAACTGCAGGATATTGGGGCAAAAATGCCGCGTTTTTTAATTTGCTGAGAATGAATCTTGTTCGTCAATTTGATGAGATGGACGCGCGAGATCTATTCTTATTTCTCATAGTAACTCCTATTCTCACCTGATCACTACCCTATATATATATATATATATTATAACTTGAATTGGTAATTAAAATAATTAGGACATGAATATTTTTTAGCAAACTTACTTTCGTGAAGAATTAAAAGCTCACGAGGAAGGCGATTAACAAAATTATATACCTTTTTTATATAGAAAATGAGCAAACAAAAATTACTCCTAAAAATGTGAGAGTTGATTGATTTCAAAATATTTAATTTAAAACAATTTAGTTCTTAATTTTATTCATTAATTGTTATCGACATGTTGTTTGACTGCTCACATCTCGATGAATTAATATGAAGCTCGATTAAAATTGATAGAGGCTGATGACGAAATGGATGACGATAATTGTTTTAAAAATTCGTAATAGCTAGAATGATATTGATTTGCATATTTCGTTTTAGACGATTCGATCATATAAAATATTGAATTATTATAAGGGAATTAGTATAATTATGTGACTATATTTATTGAATTACGCGAATGGAGAATAAAAGATGTAGGAAAAGTATATATTGACTGTGTGTGAAAATTCAATATTTAAGACATAATAATATCTGTATTAAAAACTTTAAAATTCATAGTCTTCCAGACTTTCAGACACTAATCTACCAATTAAATAATGTGTAGTTGCATTGTCCCATTCTTTTGGGTTATTTAGTTAATACATTTTGTATTGATTCATAATTGGGAAAACTAGGTTTTTTATCCCAAATAATTAAGTTACTGGGAATTTTATCCCAACTTTTAATTCTGTTAAGGAATTTTGGGGAGACTCTATTCACGTTAATTAATTTAGGGGTTTTAAAATTTAGAGATTGTAGTCTTTATTTTAAATAACTGGATGATATGGTCTAAAATAATTTTAAAAAAATAAATACAAGGACGCCACGTCAACACCCACGTGGAATAAAACGGGTTAGTCAGCATAAAAGTAACGTCATCCGTCAAGTAGGATAAAATTCCTTAAAGGAATTGAAAGTTGGGATAAAATTTCCTAACTGCGAAAAGTTGGGATAAAATTCCCAATAACTTAATTATATAGGATAAAAAACCTTGTTTTCCCTTCATAATTTTATATGCTATAGGCTAGCGCTAATCGTGATTAATACTAATCCATTGCGTTTATAGGCAGTGTCGTGTCATCTTGTTGGCCTTTTGATATATAAATAGCATAAATCGTCGAAATTAGCACCCCTGATTACACTTAAGAAATAAACCTGGAAATTAGCACTCTTTAATCTTAATTAAATTCATGACTAGGCAAATGCCACGTCTACCACACCTCAAATTTACCGCAAATCCCTCACCGTTTATATATTCCCTCCATCCCTAATTATTAGTTCCAAACCAAAATGATATAATAATCAATATTTGTGAATATAGTTAGGGGTGTAATCGAGCCGAGTCGAGTCGAGTAGTGTCGTGCTCAAGTTTGACTCGTTTAGTTTCGAGTCGAGCTTCGAGCTTTTTAATCGAATACTTTGATGTTCACGAACGTTATCGAGCTTTTATCGAGCCTAAACGAACTTTCTAAATTTAGAATATATTTAAGATTTTCATTATTATTTTGAAGAAAAGGTTATTTATTCCAAAAAAAAAAATATCATATTCATGCTCATATTCTAAATATTTTTCATTATTTGATAGATTTATCATTATTGTTACTCTGAAATCATGAAAATATTATTTTTATAAAAGTAATTATTTTATATTTCTTACTAATTTTAGCTCACGAGTCTGCTCACGAGTCGAATACTATGATGCTCAAGTTTGGTTCATTTAATAAACGAGCTTTACTAAACGAACTCGAACGAGCTTTTATCGAGTGGAGATTCGAGTAGCTCACGAACAGTTTGGTTCATTTACACCCCTAAATATAGTGAAATTAATATTTTATTGGTGAGTGTGAAAAAGTTTGTCATTTTAGATTAGATGACCAATAAATGAGACAATCCAAAAAGGTAAGTGAGACTAATAAATTGGGGCAGAAGTATTTTAGTTCTAAAATTGAGTTTTCGAAAATGATAACTATGTTTCTGCAATTAACGTAATTGATCAGATATAACAACTAAAATAATACATGGTCAATCATATGATTGTTAATGAGTCAGATTATTATAAAACATACGTATTTCCTGACATATACAATATTAAAATAAAATAAGAGCCAAGTACGGCATGCATATATAAAGGTGAATATGAAGTACCAACTAGATTGCATTTGTACATTTGTTGAGACACATTGAGTTTAACACAAAATCAAATTTCAAGAGTTTGCTATCATTTCATTACATTACAAATGAAGGTGAAAAAAAAAAAAAAGCAGTTACTTTTATAATCAAACTCTCCAATTTTTTTGTCAGAAATTTATTTATGAATTTTTCCTTTTTCATGGTGCAGTTGTTGAGGTGGATGCAAAGTAAGTTGAGTGATAAAAGGGCTAATTCACTTCCTCCAACAGGTGAGTTTCATTCATTGAGTGTATATGTATGAATATGATCATCCACAGCAGCCATATCCGTTTTATGAAGTTATTAATCAATAAAATTTACAGATGAAAAGAGTAGATCAGAATCTCCAAAGGAAGAACTCAGAGACTGGCGTAATGGGTTACTAGCAATCGGGACATTCGGCTACACAGATATTCATCATACATGTAGAGATCAAGATAGTCATGGAGAAGAAGAAGATTTATCAGAATTCACAGCTGAGGAAGTGAGGAGTTTACTGACCAAACTTGTGAGGCAGAAACCGAGTTCAAAGGCAGAAGCTGATCTAATGAGCTGCAGCCCTTCAAGCTCAGAACTCGATCTCGATCTCGATCACGAGGGGAACATTGATCGAACCATCCGAATTATTCTAGGAAGATGCAAGAAGAGAGCAACCGGGAAGAAATCTTTGTCTTTTCTTCTCAAGAAAATGTTTGTCTGCGGAAGGAGAGATGCATTTCAAGAATCAAGAATGGAGAAGGTAACAAGCATTTCTATTAATTCTTTTTAATTATAACTAACTTATTTATTATTGTTGTAAGTGAGAGACAGCTAGCCACTATATATTGAAATTGATAAGTGGTGCAGCTTATGAGGTCAATGTTGACGAATAAAATCTCAAATTCCAATGGACCATCACCTACCAAGAAATGCATAGAGGAACGTGAAAATGATCGCGATGGATTCAAATGGGATAAAACTGGCTATGAATGTGAGTTACTTCAACTAATTAAGAAAAACTTGGAGATTGATTTATGCATATGAAATTGACTTTCTTGTTTTTTGCAGTTATTGTTCTGGAGATTTAGGCCACATCAGTTGGAGTTCATCGGGAGGTCTAATGAGATGACAGTTGAAAACTCTGTAAATCTTTAGTTCTATTAAAAATCAAAGCTTTTTATGAATGAAATATTTATTCAAGGCTAAAAGAAGCTTTGTTTCTTAAATCAAATAGGTAATTGAGAATAGGGGTAAGCAAGAAAACAAAAAACCGAAAACCGAACTGAACCAAAAAAAATATCGATTATTTTGATTTTCGATTCGATTTGGATATTTTTTTTTTAATATTTTGGTTTTCGTTCAATTATTTTTTTTAATCGAAATAACCGAATTTATATATATTTTATTAATATAAATATGTATAATTTTTATTTTTAATTTTATTTATTTATAAATTTATATTAAAATTCGATTATAACAGAAATAATCAAATAAGAATTTTGGTTCGATTATTTCAATAATTCGATTTGATTCAATTACCTCAAATATAATTTAATTATTTCGATTCAATTATTTTACGTACCAAAATCAAACCAAATAACTGAATATTCGCCCTAATTGAAAATAATAATGAGCTTATAAAAATTGTACAAATTCGTGGTTGAATCTCAAAGCAGAAATCCTCGTACCACACCGACACTGGACACATATAGACGCGTCTCTTCTTAGATTATGCTGCTAAAATCCACTGCGGCAAGGTGCACCGTTTATTATTGTGGAGATTGTATGATGGATACGGAATTGCATATATAATATAATATACCCATACCATACAATTTCTCGACACGAAACGAACCAATACGTGTAGGGTTTTTCTAGTGGCTCCTAAATCAGACAAATGTTGGGATCGCCGCAGCGGATAACATCCTCTTAAAATTTAAGATGAGTCAATGGGTTTAACCAGGGTTAGAGAAAGCTTGACTACACACTACCCCGCTCTATACTCATTATTTGCACCCTCACCGTTTTCAGCGCCAGATCTCTCTCTCGTCAGATCCAATCCACACGCACGAGCTCAAGTCAATTGCACAATGTTGCGATTGAGCTCACTAATCCCCATTCTGCTACTCTTTGCGCTTCACATTGAGGCGTCGGTGCACGAGTACGCCGGAGAGAGATTCGTCGCAAAAGGAAATGCGTTCGTCGTTCACGGCGGCAGCGAGGGGATTTCCTCTTCGGCCCCTGACCTTAACGAGTCCTCACCCGGAGACTCTTTTATTCGGTGAATTTTCGATTTTTCTGATATTATCTTTGCGGAATTTGTTGCAATTTTGTTTTGTTGTTGCATTATTGTTTCTTCAAGGTATTTGTGCTTGAGGGTGCTGAATTCGAGTGTTTTGGAGCGATCCACTCTGAATTTGACTTGGAGTTGGTGTTTGTGGGTGTCGGTGGTTGTGAAGTATGAAAAGTGTTCAGTGAAATGCTTTGAATTTTTTAGGGAGATAGTTTGATGCAGGAACTTGATCGAGCTTGCAGTGTACATGTCGTAAAGCAGTGTTACAATCACCATATCTTGTTTCGATGAGTATAAACTAATGGGGATCGATTGGATCAGGGTAGTCATTGTACTTCTGAAAAATCTTCTAGCCATTTTTTTAAAAAAAAGTTAGACTGCAGTTAATGCTATTAATATAGCTGTTAACTTGTAATTTAGCTAGTTTTTATACTAATTTGCTGAGAATGAAAGCCAATAGAAAATATTGACTTATAACTGTGAAGAGCAAATGGATACCCCACCCGCAATATTCCTTCAAGGATTAGGGCACTGAATTGGGATCCAGAACCAAGATAATGGTTCTTTATACTACAAATATTTGAAGCCTCCATTCCATATCAACTCTGTTAGCTAGCGCATAGATCCATGTAGGCTGAAAAAGATAATCAGGGTCTCAACGTTTTATAGGATGAAGAGTTTTATTTTTGTATTTTAGTTTTATTATTTGGTTTTCCGGATTTTCCTAATCCATCTTTGTGGGGATATTTCCCATTCATAAGCTGTGGTCGTGATCTAGTTATCATTAGTCATTATAGATATTAATCTGATCTTCTTTCTATCTTAAAAACCAGATTCGAAAGGATAGTATTCCGGAGGCCTGTAGAGTTTTCAAATTTCAGCTCAGATTCAATTCATGCTGTTGTATTTGAGGTCGATGACCGGGAGACTATTGGAGGTTCAGCATATGGAGGTCAGAGAGCTGTGTGCTGCTCAGCAGATCTTGCAAAACTAGGAGTCTGCAAGCAAGGGCAAATCATTTACCGCCCTTCCACTAATGATCCAGGTTGGCCACAAGTATTTGGTGCTTCATTTGATATGGATGCGACGGAGACTACTCTGCAGCCAAGATCTATGCAAATTACAAAAACTGGGATGTATAACCTGTATTTCATTCATTGTGATCCACAACTTAAAGAGGTTTATGTTGAAGGGAAAACTGTGTGGAAAAATCCTACTGGTTATCTACCTGGTAGAATGGCTCCTCTAATGAAGTTTTATGGGTTAATGTCTCTTGCATTTGTGCTACTTGGGTTATTCTGGTTTTCACAATATGCAAAATTCTGGAGGGAAGTCCTTCCATTGCAAAACTGTATTACACTCGTGATTACATTGGGTATGTTTGAGATGGCCTTGTGGTACTTTGATTATGCTGAGTTTAATGAAACTGGAGCCAGACCAACTGGGATCACTCTTTGGGCTGTCACTTTTGGAACAGTGAAGCGTACTGTGGCACGATTGGTCTTACTCATCGTGTCCATGGGTTATGGTGTCGTCAGACCTACCTTAGGTGGTCTTACATCAAAGGTTATGCTACTTGGAGGAACTTTCTTTCTTGCATCTGAAGTGCTTGAAATTATTGAAAATGTTGGTACCGTGAGTGACCGCTCAGGGAATGCTAGACTTTTTTTGGTACTGCCAGTTGCAGTTTTGGATGCTTTCTTCATTCTTTGGATATTTACCTCCCTCTCTTCCACCTTGAATAAGCTTCAGGTACTTGATTCTCATTCTTTAGCGAACGTTCTTTTTATTTGGTAGTTTGATTTTCTTGTAAAGCAAACCTGTAGAGGGAAAATGTTTCTTTTTCAAAATAGATGTTTTATTATTATGCTGAAACTGTTTGCCATTGGATTATGCATCTAGATTGGAGCTTAAGTAGGGGTTAGATGAGAAAATGGGGAAAATCAAGATAAAAAATATGCAAACTTGTAGGCGCTTATAATATATGAACTAGTTTTTTAATGGTCTTAACAGGCCAGTGACTTGTCTGTAGTTTATATCTCTTCTATTGTGCACGACTGTAGTCTGTAATGGATAGGCGCTCAGTTTCCAGTTCTAACTATTTTCATTGGACTCTTTTCTTGTTCCCTGAGGTGACTATTTAATCTGTTTTCTTGTTAACAGGCTAGGAGGATGAGTGCCAAATTAGATATTTATAGGAAGTTCACAAATGCATTAGCCATTGCAGTTATCGTATCTGTTGGCTGGATATGCTACGAGGTAATGTTGATATCTAAATTTAATTACTCAAGTTCAATGACGTAAACAACCGTCCCAAGCTTGATCATGGGAGCATGAACAAGAATTGTGTATCAAACACCATATAACACGTTCAAATATGGGTATTTCTCAAAACTAGATCATATGGATTCTAAGAGAGTAATTTTTTTATGTCAGGCCAAACTTATTTTCAAAATGCACAAATTCGGAAACATATTATAAGTGATGATTGCCTCTGTGGTTAAAGCTATATTCTTCCTGAAAATTCTCAAGATATTTCAGACTTCATATTTCTTTGGTGTAATGACATTCTGCTTTGCTTTTTGCAGCTATATTTCAAGTCAAATGATGTATACAATGAGCAATGGCGGAATGCTTGGATCATCCCTGCTTTCTGGCAAGTCTTGTCTTTCTCCCTTTTGTGTGTCATCTGTGCTCTTTGGGCGCCATCACAAAACTCAATGCGGTTAGTATCTCGTTCAAAAATCCATTGTTGGTAGTTTTTTATGTTTTTCGCTCTTTGCTCTTTGGTGGTGTTAACTGCATGAAATCTATTGATGTTTGATTCACACTCGTCTCCTCTTTCCTCAGCTATCAATATTACTGTTTTTACCTCGCCAAGCATCCATCAAACCGTTTACCATGCACAAGCCAGACATTTTTAAGACACATTATGTCATTATCATCTTACTGTGATGACAACCTTAATTCTTTGGAAATTTGAAGTACTCTGAGCTTGTTGTGAAGACACTGAACTACGGATCACGATGACTTGTACTTAATGTAAAATGATGATATTGCAAAGATCAATGAAATGCAATCGTAAACGTTCTACCCTCCCCCACATTTGCATCTGCATGCCATTGCCATGTCATTGATATATTTATGCCTTGACCAGATATGCTTATTCGTCTGAGGATGCTGATGAAGAGTTCGATAAAGACGACACTCTGAAACTCATAAAACCATCGCCAGTGGCCTCAAAGGACGTGAGGAGTCCGGAACACAGATCTCCTAGAAGCGACAATGGTTTACCCCAGAGTGAACTCGAACAGGAAAAAACCGCGTAAAATGATACACACACTCGGTAGCATCAATTCATCAATATACATGTGGCATGGCTTATCTGATCAGTAGAATACTTGTTGCCACTGTCTTCTTGTAGAAACTACGAAGTGAGGAAGACTGAGAAAGAAACCTGGAAATATCAAAGTGTGACGAGGGATTGTTATTTCTTTTCTTTATGAAACTACTCAGTTGTATTCCTACCATCTGTTTTCTTAGGTTGAATTTGTTTATTGAATTTGTGACCTTACTTGAAGCAAACCAGGTTTAGGTTTCCTGTTGCCCCTTTCTTGATCATATGTTTTATTATCTGGAAATTTTATTTAATAATAATGTGAGTTTGTATAAGCAGTTTCAGCCAATATTTTTCATTAGGGAAAGGTACACGCACACACACAGCACAACGCATCAAACTCCAAGTTTCTGCATAAATAAGGAAGATTAATAGATGAATGTTCTACCAGAAATGTGAACATGACCTCTTCCCTATAACCCCACGAAAACAGCAGCACCGGTACAAATCAATAAAATAATGTATGCATAGTTACCAAACTGACGCCTCTCAACCATGAAGAAAACTGTCTGATTCTTGCAAAAAAAAAGTGGACACAACATTCTCACATGCTCTCATCCATTCATCATGAAGTCGATGGTTGTCATGTCATGAGATCATCATATCTCCTCTATCCGCCTGAGGGCTTCTCCTACATCGAGACGCTGCTCGGGGCTGCTCTCCGTGCAGGCTGCACCAATGCAGAGAAGCTGCTTCATCTCATCTTTCGACTGCTCAGTCTGCTCAATATCAGGATCGAATATATCAGACTCTTTCCCATCAGCCAGAGCTGATCTTACCCACTGGACTGTGTCAACCCCACTATCTCCATTGGTGACAAACTGAGCAGGAAACTTCCCTGTAAGAACTTCGAGAATGATGATGCCTAGACAATAAACATCACATTTTGGTGAAATGTTGAGATCGAGAATAGCTTCTGGAGACTTGTATGCTGCTAGTGTTTGTGCAGCAGAACCCTCAGTGACCAAGCATAATCCATACTCTGCAAGCAGGGGCTCGTTCTCCTCGCTCAGAAGCACGTTGCTCGATTTTAGGTTACCGTGTGGCAAGTCCACCGTGGAGAGCTGTGCATGAATATAGGCCAGCCCTCTGGCAATCCCCTTAATTATCTTCAACCTTGTAGGCCAGTTCAGCTCTGCGTGAGAGAGACCCTTATCACCTGAAGAAATAGAGATCAATGTTATGATATCATTGAGAGACGAAAAGGAACCCTAGGCTAGTATGCACATTATTATAGACTCTTACCATGCAACATATGGTGAAGACTGCCCTTAGGTTTGTATTCAAACACCAAAAGCTTCTCATCTTTGCGATAGTGATAAGCTAAAGGCGTCAACAAATTATGATGCTTTAAAAATCCAAGCCTTCTCATCTCTGCATCAAACTGCTCTTTTCCGATTTTAGCAGTCTCTCTCATCCTCTTCACCACCACCGTCAGCCCGGTGAGCATCACCGCCTTGTAAGACGAGGTCAATGCCCCGTTCGAAAGCACGTCAGCTGCAGCTTTCATCAGATCATTCATGGTAAACTCACCCTTCTCATCATTCAGCATCACTATTTCCACCCCTTTTGCAAATTTCTTCGATCCCTTGCGGCTGCGGCCCGAGGGTGGCCCGCTGGAAGGGCCCGGGATTATGGTTTCTCCTCGACTCGTCACACCGTCAGTCCTCTTGACGCTCGATATGTGAAAACTAGCGCATGCATCTATCTCATCTTCCCTCTCTTGTCTCTGCTTCAATGCGAAAATCCCGACTACCACCAACAAGAATATAACAGATGATGCCACCATACCACTCACAAAGATCGGCTTTTTTCTACTTTTGGCTGTCACGGGCTCTGTTGACAAAGGGAGACAGCCATTGACACCACAAAGCCCGGGATTACCCTTGAACGCATCGGCACCAAATCTCGAGAGGCTAGGAGGGATTTCTCCCTCCAATTTATTGTTGGAGAGGTCCAAGAAAACAAGAGCGGGGAGCTGAGGTGGAGGAATGCGGCCCGAAAACTGATTGTTGTCAAGGCGCAATTCCATCAAGAGGGATAACTGGAACAACGAAGCTGGAACCGGGCCCGAAAACATGTTCCCGGATAACCACACCTTCTTCAATCCCGCCATTGATTTGAAATATTCCGATGGGATCTCGCCGGAAAACTGGTTTCTTGAAAGGTATAATCCCTTCAGCAGTCCCATCCGATGGAAATCAGGGATAGGGCCCGTGAAATAATTGGAGATGAAACCAACACTTACGAGGCCCGGAAGAGAGGCTAATGAATCGATATCTATCTTCCCGGATAGCCCGAGATTCTTGAGGCGCAGGCTCGAAACTAATCCGTTCACGCAGGTTACGCCAATCCATTTTGAGTTGGGCGCGCACGGCTCCGTCCCGGGCTTCCACGAATCAAGAGAAGATGAATTTTGGAATGATTGTTTGAGTTTCAAGAGAGCTGCTGATTCGGAGACGGAATCCACCGCCGGAATAATTTGCAGAAAAACGCAGAAAATTATGGATGATCCAAGAACGTGAATTTTGGCCATAAGGAGCGAGGATCGAAGCAGTTGAACTTCAAGAGAAGGTTGTTTTCATGATTTTCAGCAATGGATTCGGCGGTGAATTCCGGTCGGGAAGAGAATAGGATTTTTGGTTTCTTTGATCCTTCCTCTTGCCGATGGAAAACCGTTATTGCCTGGCTTTGTGCATTCGGATTCAATTCATGCAACTGTAATAACTACCTTCTTATCCATTTCATATATGTTAGTTTTCTTTTTTTTTTTAGAAAAAAAAAATTCGTATTTCCTAAATCGATGAGAGATTTTACGTTGTATCCCTAAACAAGTGGAGAGAATTTACGAATGCATTGTTGTTGCTTTTTTTCTTTTTTTAGATCGCAAATTGAATTTTGTCACATGATCCTAAGATAATAACATTTAAATTAAATCAAATAATAATATATAGTTATCCATCCGTCCCACCAAATTAGTATTATTTTTCATTTTCGTCCCATCAGATTAGTCTCATTTTTTTAAAATAGAAAAAAATTCACTAACATCAATAAAATATTAATTTCACTGCACTCACAAACATTAGTTATTGTGAGGCCGATCTACATTCACTATTGGGAGTACACTTGTCCCCCCAAAATTTTTTACTTTTACTATTAAATATATATTTTTAGATATTATTTATTTATTTTTTTACAAAATGTATCTCCAATTTATTTTATTTATATATTGTATCCCCAATTTCAAATTTCTAGATCCCTTGATTATTGTGTCCAAAAAATATGAGACTAATGTAGTGGGATAGAGGGAGTATGATATTAGTGAATCTTTTTAATTTATAAATGACAATAAATAAAAAAGATAAAAGAAAAGTGAATCTAAAATTTATTAAGTATCTACTTGGTGAAGTCATCCCTTAATTCAATTGAATATATTATACACACTACAAAGCATAAGTTTGTGATATGATTTCATTCTAGACTACTTTTCTGCTAAAAATGGATTTTCTTTTATTTTATCTTTGACTGTTTTGAGCCCAAAAAAAACTTAATTAATTATTTTTTTAAAGCATCATGAGTTTCAGTTTTTTTTAATAATTGATAACTACTCCCTCCTTTTTTATTATATGATTTACTTTGATTTTGTATATTTATAAAAAAATATATTTAAATAAACATCCAAATTATCTTTATTTAAGAATTAATTAACCTCTATTTTTCATAATATTAAGTTTAATATTCTCATTTTCCAAAATTTTCAAGGATGCACATATAAATTACTAGAGAAAAATAATATTAATCGTAAAAATTTGGCCATATAATTAAAACACCTTAAAATAGTAATCCATCATAATCAATGGAGTATTAATATTGATTATCTAACTTTTTTTTTTTTTAACTCAATTCTTTTTTTTATATATACAGGCTTGAGTATATTATAATTATAATTATTGAACTGAGCAATTTACAAAGTGAGACACGTATATAAGTTCTAATTACAAGATTTAATATCATAATTATCAAGCACATGATTAACATGGCACAAATTAATGGCGAATAAGTGTGGTGGACACATTTAATTAATTAGACTATGAATATAAATCCTAATAAGATTACTGTCGGAGAAATTAATGCAACGCATCGTGACAAATTTACCATCAAGATTACGACAAATACGCATGTCGGTCGAATCAGTCAATTAAGAAGATTTATTTTTTAATTTTTATAAATATTCATCAGAAATTCTTAAACAATGAAATCCAAAATATATAACTTTTTTTCCAATTCCACACGTTTGAGCGGTGGGTTGAGATTTGGAAATCTTCCATGACCAAGAACCCTACAAAATAGCAAATGCAAAGATATCTTTTTCTTTTTTCATTTTTTTTTTTTGGTGGTAGAATCATTTCCATCACTCTTTTTTTTACCTTTTTTAAGCGTAGACCCTTCATTCCCCTCCTTGAATTGGAGCGTCTGTTGAAATGGGTAGATTTTGTGCACAGTTGTAGATGTGTGGAGAGGGGATGCCTTGCCTTGTCTGCATCTCTCACTCGTTTTCTTTTTATATATTTCCATGGCAATTCCCACGTGCTTATTATGCTCATTAAAAAAACCATGTTTGTTTTTCGGACACAAATCTTTGATAAGCTCCTCTGATCATCCTATCTCTCACCCTTTTCTTTTCTGTCTCTCAAATAAATCCTGCATCTTTTCATTAGATTCCTCACTTCTTCTAGCTTTGTTGGCTCTCTCTCTCTCTCTCTCTCTCTCTCTTCAGACATGTCTAGTTCAAGAATGCTTTTTGATGGAAGGAGGCAACCTGGGAAGTCGAATTTTGTGCACACATGTAATCTTTTAAGTCGGTATGTTAAGGAAAAAGGGAGTTTGAGAGATTTGAATATCGAAATTGATGGGAAAGTTGAAAGCCTTGAATCCCTAGGTAAACCAAAAAAAAAAGAAGTTTTTTTGGATTATGTTTGTAGAAATTTGCTTGCAGAAATTATTCTTGAAATTCCAACTGAAGAAAATGTAAATATGGTTTGGTTGATTGCAGTGAAGCCTGGATCAGCTCACTTTACTTCAGCTTCTGCAACATTGAATCATATATTGATAAATAAGGGAAACTTAGCTCAGCTCCACCAATCAATGGAACAACAGCTATCCATGCCTATGAGGTTGGATTTGGATATTTCATTTCATCAATGCATACATATATGATTTGAAGTTTGGAGTTGTGGTTTTATTAGATGTGATGATTTTGGTTTTTTGATCCAGCAACGTGGATCCAAAGGCATCGCAGTTGACAATATTCTACTCAGGCAGAGTGTTGGTGTTTGATGATTATCCAGCTCACAAGGCTCAAGAGCTCATGGCTTTTGCCACCTCCCACAAACACAAACACACCTCCGCCCTGCCGCCGCGCCCTCCCAGGCCTTCATGCAAGGACAAAACTACTGCACCATATCCTCATCACTCCAATGCTTCAGGTTCTTTTTATTCAGGATTTTTTAATCTTCTTCTTCTTTTATGTGAGATTAATTTCTGATGATTTTAGATCTTCCTATTGCAAGAAGATCATCACTTCATCGGTTTCTTGAGAAGAGAAAAGATCGGTATGCTACATAATCTTTGAAAAGTGATATGATATTATGTTTACATTTTATTTTGTGATTATATAATAGAATATGACACCAACATGGATTTCTGTCAGGGCTGCTGCGAGGGGGCCCTATCATCATGCTCAAGCACAAGCAGGCTCTTCTACAAAGGGAGATGAACATCAACTCGAGCTCAAATTATAGCCTTAGATGGATAGGATTCTATTTATTATGGCTTTTGTATTAATTTTTCAAGCAATATTTGGTTTGCACTAGGGTTTATTCTTCTTTGCAGTTGAAGTTTACTATAGTTAATAGGAAAAAAATGATTCATGGCTTCTTATCTATTAGTTCCAAGGAATTTTTTTCTATTGTTTTGAATTGATATGAAATTTGTTATTATATAATAATTGAGTTTGTGCAGTGTGATGATAATTTTATTTTAGTTATAGTAGTAAAAATAAATATAAATTTAAGAAAGAACTAAAAATAAGAATGGGGCAACAACTACTTTTTCTTTTTTTGGTAAAGAAAAACTAATAATTCAATTTATTGGACTTTTTTTTATATATTATTGTATTGGGCAGCAGATTTTCGGGCCTGTCAACTAAAACCAATTTTTTTTTAATTACTATTTAGCACCGCGTGAGGTGGGACCCAGTGGAAAATATGAGGTATAAATTCGCTGAGAAGCAAAATTTTTTGCTTTCTATCAGAGAAGTTTATTTTCCTTTACGTTTTCTTTTTTTTTCTTTCTTACTTTTTGTTTGTTTGTTTTATTTTTATTTTCTTTTTCATTTTTCCCTCGCTCGACGAACCCTAGACCGAGAAAAATTGTCGTTACGATCATTTGATTGAATCGATTATCAGTTGATAATTAAACTGAAAAAATGCAGAATGAAAGATTGAAGCAGCAGCAGCATCAGGCGTTGATGCAGCAAGCTCTTCTTCAACAGCAGTCGCTCTATCATCCAGGCCTCTTAGCTGCACCGCAGGTTTATTATGTGTTGTTTTATTGGGTTCTAGCTCCTTCATTTTGTGAGATGATTGATCAATTTTGTAGATTATTCTTGCATTTTGTGGTGCTTCAGGCGTTCGATGTGCTCAGTGTTTTTTTAATTCTTTTCCTTGAATTTTTTTCTTTGGGTGTATGGTGTTTCGGCTGATAGTTAGGGAGCTATGTTTTCATTTTCACTTTTGATTTCAGTTTTACCTCTCTATATGCAGATTGAGCCAATTCCTAGTGGAAATCTGCCCCCTGGATTTGACCCAAGTACTTGCCGCAGTGTGTAAGTGTTTGTTTCATAATTTCTTTTAGGGTTCTGTTCTCATTTTTTTTCCCCTTCCGTTGTTCTTGTACAGTGTGATATTTTGGTCGAACTTTCAGTTACAGCTAATGATGATACAGACGAGATATTGCCCACAATGCACATGTGTTATAGATACATATATGTTTTTTTAATCTAATTAATGTTTGTAGTAACACTGTGCTTCTTTTTAAAGGTCATCTTCTCTTTTCACTTTCATATATTTTTGTCTTGCTTATAAATGTGATATTGATTTGTCATTTTTGTGAAAATTCTTATGACTTCCTTTATTTTTCTTTGTTTCTTTTTTTTTTTAAAACTTGTAGGTTTTTTACTTTTTAGAGAAAATGCAGGTATGTTGGGAATATTCACCCACAGGTGACTGAACCACTTATTCAAGAAGTTTTTTCAAGTACTGGTCTGGTGGAGAGCTGTAAGCTTGTCAGAAAAGATAAGGTGTGGTTGCTCTCAAATCTACCCATCTGGTTTTTTACATACATCTAATCACGATATCACATCAACATTCTTTACCTTTGTAATTATGATGCAGTCATCCTATGGGTTCATTCATTACTTTGATAGTAGATGTGCTTCACTTGCAATTCTGACCCTCAATGGAAGACACTTGTGAGTATTTATTAAAAGAAGAATCAACCTGACACTGCTGTGTGATTTACAATAACGATATCTTTTGTGAATTTCAGGTTTGGGCAGCCTATCAAAGTTAACTGGGCATATACTAGCAGTCAGAGGGAAGACACATCAAGTGTGAATCATCTTTTAATGCTTTTATATATGTAGCTCTGGTTAAATTAGCTTCTAATTTTGCATCTTCATTGATTGTGTCTCATGGAAGTTTCTCTCTTTGCAGGCCACTATAACATTTTTGTTGGTGATCTAAGCCCTGAAATTACTGATGCCATGTTGTATACATGCTTTTCTGTTTATTCTAGTTGTTCGTAAGCATCTCTCCCTCTCTTAATTTAATTTATTTTACTCGTTTCTATCAGGGTAATACTTTTATTCTAGGAGCTGTTGACTTTCTCATTTTATTCTAGTGATGCAAAGGTTATGTGGGATCAAAAGACTGGCCGTTCCAGGGGATTTGGATTTGTCTCTTTCCGCAACCAACAGGTTTTCTTTATGACTTATGTATGAATTTCTTTCAAGCTAGTATTTCCAGGTTACATAAATACTTGAGGCTTTATTTTTTTTTTTTCAGGATGCTCAAAGTGCAATAAATGATTTAACTGGTGAGAAATGTTTGGTTAATTCCTAATCATTTGAACATGAGAAATTCTCTCTTGCTAGTTGCTTCAATTAGCCAATATGTTATGTTATGGTTGATTCATATGAAGATTTTCCAGGAAAATGGCTTGGTAGCAGGCAGATACGCTGTAACTGGGCCACAAAAGGTGCTGGTTCCAGTGATGAAAAGCAGAATTCAGATGCTAAAAGTGTTCTGGAACTGACAAATGGCTCTTCTGGTGAGTAAGCTTGGGGAAAATTACGGATTCGGTAGAAATAAGTCTTGTTTAAAGAAAGGCTGTTAGTTGTAAACTAAGAAGATTTTACTAAGTCAGTAATTCAGGTTTTTAGGCATCTTATATTATATTTGACTTACTAATAAGTTTCTCAGCCTAACTTCTATGACTTTTTTAGCATAACATCTCTGAGGGCAGTTTAGTTGAGTTTCCCTTTTGAAGAAACTCGATATATATCAATTTCCTTGTTGCATACCTCCAATGCCTGTATACTCTAGTTGCTAGGTGATTATCACAACATATCTGACGGAGACTTTTGCTTTCACAGAAGAGGTTAAGGAAGCAGCGAGTAATGATGCTCCTGAGAATAACCCTCTATACACTACCGTGTATGTTGGTAATCTTGCTCCAGAAGTATGTCCTCTTTTACTTCTCACTCTTTGGAATTAGTTTGTCTGCTATGTGTTTGGTATTGTGAGTACTAATGTATGCAACTTTTTATGGTCTGAACAAGTTTTGTGTAGAAGGGTGTATGCTAAGTTTTATATGCCTTTGTACATGGATCTTAATGGGATTTGTGCGACTAAAAATTTACACAGTGAATAGTGTGGAATGGATTCCACAGAAATTGATACATCTAATCTGTCGACTACCTTGGCCAGAACTCTTTTTGAATTTGAAAATTCATTGTTTTGTTTCAAGATTTTCCTCCATGGCTATATTCTGCCAGGTAACCCAAGTTGAGCTCCATCGCCATTTCCATGCACTTGGTGCTGGATCAATTGAAGAAGTTCGGGTCCAGCGTGATAAAGGATTTGGATTTGTGAGGTACAGCACCCATGCAGAGGCTGCAATGGCTATTCAATTTGGAAATGCTCAGTCATATCTCTGCGGCAAACAAATCAAGGTATGTTTCTCATTCCGACTTGTTTGTTTGATAGTGAAAAAAACTCGGAACATCTGTCCTCTCCTGAAACTCGAACATTCTGCATATATCCGCTTCAAATGAAATAATAATTGGCAGCTGACATTTCTGACCGTTCTCTGCTATTCCACTTTGCAGTGCTCGTGGGGTAACAAGCCAACTCCTCCTGGAACTAGCTCAAACCCGCTCCTTCCGCCTGTACAGGGACCTCTGCATGGTCTTTCTGCGGCAGATGTTTTAGCGTACCAGCGGCAAATGGCAATGATGCAACCCCAGGGGCAGCATGGTCTGAACCAACCTTCAATGGGAATGGGGGCAGACGCCAGTCAGGCCATATATGATGGTGGATTCCAGCAGCAACAGCTTATGTACTACCGGTAATCTGTTGAGATTTGATGTGTAACCATCGGCGTAAAATCTTTTTTTTTTTCCCCAGCAATCTTGCGCTCGCTGTGTATGTTTTGGATTCTTGAAGTTTGTAGGGAATGTGTTGTGAAAGCCTAGTTTTTTCTTCCTCTCAAATTCATTGCCTTGTTTTATTATGATGCTTACTTTGTGATTTGTGGTCGGATTGAGCTAGCACGCTGCACCAAGTATTTTATTCATCCACTTAAAATATTTTTACATCATTGATAAATATATCAAATTCCATCAAAGAGGCAGCCTCCCAATTGGATCGTCGGCCTCAAATTTTAACCATCGACTTTGAGTTTTGTGCTCATGAATGCGATTTATTTTAAGTGATACGACTATGATTATGAAAAATATTACTCCATTTTGATCATATTATAATTTTTAAGTAAAAGAAATGTGAATATCGTCTAGTTCATAAATATTAATATTATGCGGAAAAAAGGTAACTCTATTTATATGCGTAACATTAATTTGAATCTCATGATTTCAGTCTCCCTGCTGCAGAACTCCATTTTTGCAAAGTAAGAAATACATTTTGGCGAGTGAAACAATACAATGCACAAAATCATTAGCTCACAAAGATTTAGTGGTGTCCAAAGCTGATGCAGCAGAGTCGACATGAAGCAGCAAGCATGCATAAACCTTGTGCTTCAACCCATGGATCTTCTCGGATTCCGAGCTACTCCTCATCACCTTATCCAACCATTCATTCGCTTGCTTCAGCTGCGACAGCGTCAGAGCAATCTGGTTGTTCTCTTCAACGACTCTTGCACTGCCACACCTCTCCTTCTCCTGCCTCCGGAATCCTAATTCAAGCGATGCTTCCAGAAACTTCAAGAACCATGACTGTGTTTCCTGTGTTAGAATCCCCCTCAGCTCCATGAATTCTTTCCAGTTGGAGCTGGACCATTCTAGCTTATCCGCGTCATCTAGTGATGATATTCTTAGGGTTTTGCTGCCATGCTTCCTGTTGGGCTTATCTCTTTCTTGCATGGTTGAGTTTGCGTGCAGATTATCCCAAATCTCTTTTGTTGGGACTGCTTCATCTGCTTTGTCAAGCAGTTGTTGCAGCGCAAAGAATCTTGATAGATGGAGATGGGGATTCTGGGGAGACGCCGATGAATAAAGATCCGCAAACATGCTGACAACAACATATATAATAAGACAACAAATTTAGTCAAAAACCCCATTAAAAAAAAAACATGATTATTGTGTTAACCTGAGGCACTTGGCCAGATTTGCTGCTAAATCTGCTTCTTTCTGAGCCTGCGCTGCTACAAGAGAAGCCAAGTGGCCCTTCCTAAGCATACCCTATTGACAAATAACAAGACAACAGACATATATATAACAACTTGTGAGATACTTGGGATCGATGTTCTAACTTCTAACAACATAATAGGAAATTTGATTACCTTTCCAGACTTGACAAGTGTGGCTGGTAGGTTGGGCCATGAGATGATTGCCTGAGCATATACCTTTTTGTTGTTGCCATTATTCAAAAAATCTTGTTTGTTTGAGGATTTTGTAGTAAGAATCTTGGAAGGTGTCACTTCTGCTTTGCTGCAGACTGAATCTGTTTCTGGTTTCTTTGTAGGAGTAGATGCCCCTGCCTGTAATTATCAAATAATTTTACTTTCACATAAATCACACAAAAAACATACTTAGTTTAGAGATTTCATACCTGACCTTTCAGCTCATGTTGCTTGAGTTTCAATGACCCAACTTTCTTGGCAGCTCCACTCTCACTCTCATTCTCTTTCCCATCCAAATCCTTCTGCTTCAACACACCCTGCATATACCTAGAAGCAACTCCACTCTTCTCCTCTTTGATCACAATCTTCTTCTTCTGTTTCTTCTTCCCACTTTCCACTTTACCCACCTCCACATTCTCTTTCACACTCACATTCCCATCTGATGACTCAAGCAGCTGCATCAGATCCTTGGGGTTCCCAATGAACGGGTGGCGCCCCGGAACTGGCCTAACTCCGACTATGGTGGGCACCGGGGTGCCAGCCTCCATCTTTTCGACGTAGAAAAACTGGCCTAATTGCAGCTTGTTGTTGAGGATGAGATCGGTGTCTGCCTTGGAGAGGGAGACGTATGTGGAGTGTGAGGAGTCGGAGACCTTGATGAAGAAGCCGTGATCAGGCCATAGCTCCGAGCCTGAGATGGCCGGAACTATGCTGATCACCTGCAGAAGAGCTGATCGATACTCGCCTCGAACTTTTGAGTTGGAGTTTATGCTTTGGAGGAGCTTTATTACTACTCCTGGCACCAGAGATGCCATTTTTATTTTATTTTTTTGAACTAGAGAGAATCAAGATTCTGATGCAGGAGAGAAGCAAATTAACTATCAATAACTTGATCAAATGAATGGTTTCCAATAACTTAATTAGCAGAAAGAATGAGAACTTCCTGTCTGAAAAAAAAAAAAAAGCTAAAATCTGCTAGCAGAAGAAGACTGGTTGCAGATTAATATTAAAACCTGGAAAAGAAACTTGTGGGTCATGAAAAAAGTGGCAGAAAAGCTCAATTCTTGAACTTCAGGAGATAAGAAATGAAATTAGGTGATTTCCTTCCTAAATACACTCAAAATGATGTATTTTCAATAGCATGATGTAGTTTCCAACCAAACAATTGACTAGCAGTGATATTTGCAAGAAAAGAAAAAAAATACTTGAGCAGATAAACAGAATAACAGATCCGGTGAGACTTAGTTTCTATGTAGAGGAGGGGAGAGAGTTGAAAGAAAATAAAAAATTGGGAGAAAACCAAAGGTGGTGGAAGGCATGAAGTTTATTTACATGGGAGGCACGTAATGATCAACAACTTCTTCTTGCCTTTGAAGCCAAGGGACAATCTTGTCCAAGAGTTAGGAGCAGCTGAATGTGAATTGACGGTTTCGCCCTTGGGCCATGCAAATCATGGTTTATTACTTGCATGCTGAACATCAAGATTTATGATTCGACCAATGGGGAATTTGTGAGGATTTATTTGTTTTCGAGAGTTGAGATTTCCATTTCGAAGAAGAGGGAGCGGCTCAATTGTACAAGGTGAGAGTAATTATAATATCTTAGATCACCAGAAACCGACAATATAAATTGGATTTCATTACCAACAACAAAAAAGAACACTCTCATTGTTCTCTTCTAGACAAGACAGCAGGTTGCATAAAGTCAAATGTTTGTATGGTTTGTTTGATTACTTGTATAGAACAAGAATATGAAATTCAATTCAAGAAGTATTAAATGCCATGTTTGGCGAAATCATCATTTTTCCTAATCATATAATTTAAGATATCTTTTGAAAGCAAAAGCTCGAATCATGACTTGTAGAGACCAAAAAAGAGTCCATTGTGGATTTTAATACATTAATTGCACGATAATCATCCAACAAACATGTTACTATGTTGCATGTTTTTCAAAGTGCATGCTTCTCTTTTTCCATGAGAAATCAACGGTGTGATGATGACACCCTTCACGCGTTGTTATTCACTTAATTACACATCCAAGAAAAATGTAACAACTCCAGCGAAATAATATTCAATTATCAAAACTATGTTTTTCCATCACTATAAAGAGCAAAGAATGCTTTTAGCTACCAAAATCACATCGTTGTTCCACCAATTGGAACAATGAATTCATCACTGATCTATACATTACAGATAATAATTTTCATTCTAAAAAGATATAACAGAATCCACAAGAAGGCCATTGTATGGTGGAAACGACTATCTAAGAGTCACTGCCCTTGCTCCGGAAGTTTGCTAATGAGAAAAATGATCTTGGTGCTGAAGAATCAGGTATATAAACAACTGATTAATGATAAATCCACATTTCAGCTTCGCCATTTTCACTCAACAAGCAATCCAATTATTTTGCCAATGATCATACACTAGTGCTCATAACATTAGTATCAACTACAAAAGTGAGAGACTCATATAACTGTGCTATCAAAAGTAGTATGTGTGCATCACAGTTTAGAATATAAAACATCATATCAGGTTTATTCCAAAGATTAACTAGGTTGGGACGTTGGATTAGGAGTTAATTAATTCTTTCACGGGTAATTGCAAGGTGGTTTTTCTTCAAGTTTCTAATTTTTATTGCAGAAAACATGATGCAGTAAAAAAATCACCTTTGATTGTGCTTCCAGACAAGTGATCTTCCCTCAGTTTGAAGTTGGCTGGAAGTTCTGGGATGGAACTCTGTGGAGATTGAGCTGTGGGGAAAGGGTCACGCGTCAACAGAATACATTTAAATTTAATCCCAGGTCTCTCTATTTAAGTGTAAAAACAAGTAGGTAATAGAAGACAAAATCAACTGATAGAAAGCCAAACCATAAGCGGAGCAATCGATCATTCTTGCATAAATAGACACTGGTGAAAAACTCTATCCCCGTTAAATTTGTTAGCTAAAGAAAGGTGAACAGCAGTGATCGTATGCAATCAAATGAAGTGATGAGTGAGTTTTACCAATGACCACAGTGAGACATAAAGCTGGAAAAATGTGGTTTGAGCTAAAAGGAGGATTCAAACACCAAGAAAAGGATCATGTAGCCAACATAGCTTGTGAAAGATAAGGAAACATGATGTACAGCCAGATATCATAAATTACCTGATTCATTAAAATATTGAAACTCATTGAAGTTATCTTCAGAAGCTTGAGCATGGGAAAATCCCATTCTTGACTTCCTCAGATCTTCAGATGACCGATTGGCAGGATCCCTTCCATCTTCATAATCATCATCTCCCTCAGATGTGGTGGCAGAGATCCAATCAACCAAACTCTCTGAACCACGATTTTTCCTTCCAAACTTCAGTAAACGTTTGAAGCCACGTGTCATATCCTTGCACGATAGATTGTTGGAAGAATGGACAGCCAACATTGGTTTTTGTGCAGTTGCCCATTTCTTCCTCATTCGAGCAGCATCAGTTTCCATCTGATTTAATGAGTGGGAATTCCATGAGGCAGGACTTCCTCCTGCAGAGTCCGCTGATGGATCAATATCAGACATTTCATGGGGGTACGAAAAGGGATGTTGACATTGAGAATTCCATGACACAGGACTTTCCCCTGACCAATCTCGGTGGAAGCTCAAAGGGATGGGCAACTTAGAACCTAAAGCCTGGTCCACAAGAGAAAATGTTAAAGCACCATCACCATTTTCTGATCCAGAATTTACAGAGTTCTCTGGTTCCAGTCTCTGTTTTAGTTCCCCACTGTCAGAAGCATCCTGACCTTCAGTCTTTAAGCTCTCAAGTTCTTCCTCACCATCATCTTCAACCGTACTTAAGAACTCCTCAGGTCCAGATTCCATGTTAAAAATTACTTTTTCATTGTTTATAGGCTCAGACACCGCCAAAGTCTTTTCTCTTGAAATACTCGATTGATCAACAAAGCTTTTGCGACTGCCCTTTTTAAGAAAAGGCTTGGTTACAAAAATTTTTTGGATTTCCTCACTGAGTTTTATTGGTCTTTGTACAACGCCATCAGAGTCCATAGGAGACATTTCTCTGAATTCACTTGGATTTGCAGAACTTTTCCTAAGTGACTGTGATCGACGTGACTTATCATCTCTAACAACAGACACTTCATCATTTGAGCTTTTGCTGAGGGCGTAGCCCCTAGCTTGTGAACGAGTTGCTTTATTGGCTCCAAATGGCTTGGTATTTTCTTTTCTCATGTCAGAAAAATTCGGGACAGATTGTGCAAGAGGATTACTCAGTAGCATTCTTTGTTTCCCAGAACTAGTGGTAGAACTTTTTGCAGCAGACCTTGGAACAGGAATTGCAGAGGTGCGAGTTGTAGATAACAAAATTTTATTAGAGGCTAAATGATTTTTCTCCTGGGCACCTCTAGAAACACCATCTCCAGATGAGCCATCATTTACACCCTTATTCTCATGGAGATGATTCTGCTCTGGAATATCCAATGCTTCCTCATCATTGTCCTCAAATTCTATGTGTTTCTGTCAAAAGGAAACTTTTACATAGTCCGTTAATAATCAACAGAAGACTAACTCCAATACATCCTATAATTAGAAATTAGGAGAAAGATGGTTCTTTTCATTGGAGACATATATCTCTAAAAACTATGAATCTACCTGTCCCCTTCTCATAATCGACCTTCTACTATAGGATCTGAGTCGCTCAGCACCTCGATGAGCACTTGATACAGAATCTTGTGTGTCCACAGATCCAAGAATCTTGGCCTTCAAATCTGATCTATTCCTCTCAAGGCTATCCTGCAAAGATTTCAACCTGGCTTCTTTCTCCTCCCTGTTAGCACTCCAATCATCCCTCAACTTTGCATCCCTCTTTTGCATATACCTATCATAGAACTTCCCCTTACAGCTTTCTGAAACACTGAGATCAGAAAACTTCTTATTCATGGCATCACTGTCGTACTGGCTATCAACAGCTTTCATGGGGGAGGAAGTATCAAACTTGATTGCATTCTTAGAAACCCTACTAGGTTGAGTTGACCGGTATTTGACAGGCAATTGAGAAGTACCATCTGTTATTGGTTTTGTGTATTGTAAACTACTTGATGTTTCACGTGGTGTGTCGCCTAACCTTCCTTTACGGGCAGAGTTGGCTTGGTCTCCAGGGACTTTCAATTTATGCTCAGCAAACATTTTTTCAATTTCACTAGCTTTCATCTTCAACTCGTTGAGTTCCTGATTTCCTTTTGATTGCCTCACTCTCTGAGATTGAACTGTCGGTGTTGCAAAAGAATCAGGGCCTTCCAGAACCAATGCTGTCACTTGGCCAGAAAATTGTCTGTTTCCACTATCATCACGTTGAGCTCGTACTTTCTTACTCAGCTCAGCAGTCGAAACCTGCCTGCTGAACTTCAGTCTCTGAGGATCAGATTCTTCTTGGTTCGATGCACGAATATCTGATACTTTCTCAGACATGCCGGATACCTTGGTTCCAACTTCAGTATTTCCCGTAGGTGTTACCTCAACAATGGCTACAGGAACACGGGATACCTTCTCCAACATATGGGATTCTTTCTTTTCGGCCGCTTCAGTTTCCCTCACAGGTTTTACCTTTTGCTGAGCAGATGGGAAATCCCCTTCAACCCCCTTCAAACGGAATGCAAAAGCCTGTCGAATTCTTGAGCCAGCACCAGCATCAAGCACCTCAGAAGCAGCTGCAGTTTTCAATCCAGCTTCCATAACAGACGATTCAGGACTTTCCCTTTGATTCGAAACTTCACACTGCTCACCAGTTTTGCTCTGCAAACGCCTACCATGAGCAGGCGACGGAAACTGATCCTTGAAATCAGTCGTCTGTGTGTTGGAGCCACTAAACTCTTCACCCCTCAATTTCCCTTGATGCCCAAATCCGATCATGCTTTCGTTTCTAATAATAGCGGAAGATCTCAACACATCTTCTGAACTTTGTCGATCCTCATTCCTGCTTACAAACGACCTCAACCGACTCTTGCCTCGTTCTTGATCCTTCAAAACATCACTTTCATCAGAACCCGAATTGGAGTTAATATTACCAGACTCAAACTGTTCGGAAGTGGCAAACGGAACACCTTTCAAACCGCCCTCACCATCCCGACTTAAGTTAGGAAGGACCTTCAATTCCACCTTAGCAACAGATGATGACTCTGCATTACTATCATTCGAATTCAAGATTTTAACGTCCAAAACAGCCGCTGGATTACCCACGGGGCTTTCACCGTCTTTCTTCTCCGAACTCAGATCGATGCTCATGTCGCTAGCTCCACTCCACCGCCTCAAAACCGGCCCCGCCGTGGACACGTCCGACGACAATCTCCGCAACTCGACAGGCTTCCCACCGGAAGTCTCCTTGTGTTTATTCTCAAACATATTAATCCTGTCCTGAACACTGAGTCGCCTTGATGGCTGACTCGCTTGAATCGACTCAGGCTGATTAGGGGTTGAGCTCTCATCAGCGGACTTATTTCCTGGCTCCCTCTCGATGCTGCTGAAAGCGGTACGAATGGGATCCGGCGGACGCTGAAACACCGCGGGTAGGAGTCGGGGAGGGGGAGAAGGCGAGGCGTCATCGTCGTCAATGGACATGTCGGAGCCATAGGAGGAACGAACAGCCCGATCATCGGGGTCAGATCTCAATGGATGAGTGAGTTCAGGCCGTCTCTCGTTTAAAGATGCGAACTTGCTGCATGCTTCACTGAACACACGCACGATTATTTGAGAGAGAGGCGATTTCTGAGTATCGAATATCGATCCAAATCAAAAAGACCCATTCATTTTATAATTTGTTTAAAATATTTTTTGAAAGAAAACAAATAGAATAGGTGAGTTTGAAGAGGGGTGCTTACTTTAGGCGATGGGCACCGAAGGTGTGGGCAAACTTGTGAAGTTGGGTAACAGTGTGAAGATTGAAGCCGGCAGCAGCAGCGCGAGAGCAGGCAGAAGCCAGGTCCTGCCGTGCTGCAACCAGCCTCACGTCCATAGCCCTCACAACCTCCTTCCTGCATGTATTTATATGATGAATCAATTCAAACAAGTATCAAAATGAAGGAGTTCATTAGGAGAGGAGCTCATACTTGGTGGCATCACCCCCACAACTACCTCCACCTCCACCACCTGCAAATCATAATATCCGGCCCATCACAATAAACTAATACTAATACTAATAGTAACACAAGATAAACTCACTGTACAGGGCAAGCACTAGCAAAAGACTATTGACCACGCCATAGAAATTCCTCTCATGTTACGTTTTTGTACCGAAAGAAGTCACTGCAACCTATTTCATATTCTGTCTCTGTCAGGGTAACTTGTTCAGAAAAGCCGGGAACTGCTAGGATTGTCTGTGGCACAATTTCTTGATAATTGGAGGTTTGTTTATCGGCCTAGGATTTAAATGATAGGAGGATTCCCTTGTTTTTGCTGAATGCATTTTAGATTCATCTTCCAGTCTCTTTTTATTTTGTCATGATGAACAAAAAAGAGAACACACGTACTTCATTCAAGCTACTACCAGTTTTCTGATGGATTTTCACATCAGGATTTCATAGCTGTGGATTAATTAGAAAATATATCAATGAGTGTTAGGAAGCCATACCAGAAAGTTGATCTCCTACTCCCTGAAATTGATGATAAAAGCAATTAGGCATAATTCTTCCTCAGAGTTGCAACTAAAACTCCAGCTGCAGAAAAACATACCTGTGAATATATCCTTCGGGCAGCCTCCAACTGTGACATCTCGGCGTCCAACGTATTGACCAGTTCCAACACTTCGGGTGTGCTTACAAATCTCACAAACCTGGGACATTAAGCTTGTTAACTATATATATTAGATTTAATACTGCATGCATAACAAGGTTGATTAGTAGTCATAAATCACACCACCTCTCTAGTGTTCCCTTGGTGAACCATGTTTCAGCTTTCTTATGTCGCCCAACTTCAAGCTTAACTGAATGTGCAGCGGAGGCAACTTGTTCCTCTGCAATCTTTAAATGTGATACAAATGGTTTGAGCAATCCGGAGGCTATTTTCTCTGTGCTCCCATCACGCGAAACAAATAATTCGCATCTGGCAAAAAATGATATCGAAGTGAATAACTAATGCACCTGGAAACATCAAATGATCATGAAAACAATCATTGCGCACTAAGAAATCTAACCGTGAGCGCCTTGGTGACAACTGAAATACAGCATAATCAAGCAAAGCATCTGGCAGCATATTTGCCATACTAGTGAAAGGCAGTATGTTGTTGCAATCTCATGCCTTAACTCTCAATAAATGCCAAATTAAGCTACTCTTACTTCCAAGCGGTAGCAGACTGTATTGTATCCCGAGCAAAAAGGTAAGAATTTAAGCAAGATATACTGGATTAAAAGCAAGCTCGAATTCATTAATTCAGATAAATTCTATTAAAAGAAACATGCCCAAATGCATAATTAAAAAATCCAACTTATCAATGCTTATTTCGAAAGTTAACCATTCATTAGAATAATGTAAGAAAACCAATAAGATGAAAACTCCCAAGCAAGATCTTAATTCAAAATCTTGTCTTTAACAAAAACTAATAGTCCATCAGATCTGAATAAACCCAAACAAAAGGTAAATCAGCCAGTTAATTCATTGTTAAGTTCAGATTCAACTCAAACTCATCCCGATGCAATGCCAGAAAAATTGAACCTTTACAACAACTAGGGAAATTAAGTTAAGCCCAGAAAATCCGGATTAGCTCAATTCAAGTAAACACCAAACAATCGAGCAAAATCAAAAGCTGTCCTCACCAATGCTAATGTGGAGATCTTTAGTTCGGAAAGCCGATCGTTGGATTCAAAATCAACAATCCAAAGAATCAAAATGCAATTCAGTTTTCAAAAAAAAAAAAGCGAGGGTTCGTGCTTTATAATTCAAACTAATAAAAAAATGAACAAACCCTACAAAAGGGTCTTAGGTTTTACTCTTGTCTTTAGCAAAAAAAACGCAATGTATGTAAGGTGTATGTATATATGATTCCTTCTTATCGAGCTTTTTCTCTCTCTCGATACGCGTAGATGGAGACGTAGAAAACTGTGTTGTGAGAGATAGAGAAGTGGAGTGTAGAAGAAGAATGGAAATGGCGTTGATGCTGTTATGCTAGTGCTAGTGATTTCAAACAAAAAGAATTCGAAATTATTTTATCTTCTCTTTTTTTTTTAGAGAAAAAAAAAAAAGAAAAAGAAAGAAAGAAAGAAAGAAAAAAGAGAGAGACATATAGTTTTGCTTAACTTTTTATTATTTGTTGAAATGTTTACAACTTCGAATGAAAGAAAAAAGAAAAGGCAAATTAACTATATTTTTAATTATCCATTATTTATTATCTTTAATTAATTGAATATTTCAAACTATTTTTTTTTCAATCAAATTGTCTTGTTGGAAATTTAAATAAAGATTTAATGAACTATCATACTAAATACTTTAATTTCAATTATTTTATTATTGATTTGAATTTCCGATCAGTTTTTTTGTTGATGGAAAAAATAATCTTGCATTAATTTTAACCTTTTGTCAATTAAAAATGATGAAAATATTGAAATCGCAACAACATCCCCCGAGTTTTAAATTTTCTACCTTTACTCCTTAAGATAATAGTATATTATTTTGCTCCTATTTTACTGAATATTCGTTACAAATATAATCTAATCTCAAACTAATATTTGGGAAATTTTAAATTTTAAATTTTGAATTCTGACAAATCTGACCAAAAAATCATCAGATCCTGCTGCACTCCTCTGCACATTCTTAGGTTATATGATTAAATAAATCGCTTTTCTTATTAATTGTTTGACAATTGTATTCCACTCTGTCATAATGAAACAACATTTTTTTAATAATTATAATTTCTCGATAATTAAGTACAAAAATCCGAACTTTTTTTCATTTTTTTTAAAGGTATCTTTCTTTAAATTTGATAACAAATATTCCATCCATTTCAAATATTTAATTTAAGTTACATGTTCCAATTATATAATCTAATTTCTATATTATTTTTCTCAAGTAATTTTACACCCTTAAATATTTTTATAAATCAAAATATTAAAAGTAATATTATAAAAATTAGATGTTAATTAATGTTTTAAATAAAGTTAATGTTGGAAATTTGTTTAAATATATTATTTTAATAAATAATTCTTGTCAAACGTGCAAAATCAAATTATATAATTGGAATGGAGGAAGTACATCCTCTTAATTTTTATTTTTATTTTTTGTTAAAATAATTTACTAATTTGATAAAATCAAAGAACTATTAATTCTAGTATAATGATTCCAGATCATGAGAATTATTTGAATCTGGAATATTCACAAGTTTTCTGTAGCAATTCAACATGTCAAATTGAGGCAACCATAGATTTAACAATCTGCAGAAACTCATGACTTTATATATTTTTTTTAGAAAAGTTACATATTAATTTGATACAATCAACGATTACTCATTATTAGGTTATAATTAAATCTAATTTATAAAATGATCAAATTTTATTTTTTTTCTCGTTTTTATTTCTTATTGTCCTGCAATAAATTAGTGTTTATTATATATTTATATAATAATATAGTGAGATATGGGACTAGTTGGTTGGCATCTCATCACGATTTAAATGGACCACTTTGAAAAACCAAACGTAGGGTTTTATATTCCAAGGAAAAAATGCATGACACCATGCATGATTGATTTCTAAAATAATAATAATAATAAAGTAACGAAGTGAAAGGGACTACTCCGAAAAATAGAAAACAATTTATAGATTAATTAAAATTCATGTAATATAAAAAAAATTGATATACATGCATGTTGTATGTTATTTTATGATTAAAATCAACAAACCCCACCTAAAATCCTTCTGTCACGCAACAGCTTTTGGGAAATCTCTTTTAAATTTGGTGATTAGATTTTCTTTTATTGAAAAACTGCACCAAATTAAAAGTCGAATTGCATAAATTGATTGTGAATTGCTATAATCTGGATGCTGAATTGAGCATTTTTCTTGATTAATTTGAATGCACTTACTAGGCCCCTATTTTGAATGCACTTACTAGGCCAAGGCCCAGCCCAACACAGTTGATATTTTAAGATTAATTTGGAATGAAGGTATTTTTAACCCTAATTATTTTTATTTATATAAATACAGGATAATATAATTAATAAAAACATCACAAAATACTACAAGTAAATTAGAATCAAAAGAAATTTTTGGGACACTAGTTTTTTTAAATTAAGGGATTCAATTGAGTAAATTTAAAAAATTAAATGACTTATAGGATAACTAATTTGTTTGTGTGGGAATAATCAAAATGATTAAATTAACTCTTATATCCCATTAGATTTTTTATACCCAGCTGCAACACCAATTGCAAGCTAGAATACATAGCAACGATATAAAAAAAAAATGAATTTTTGCAAATGTTTAGAACTAAGTTTTAGTGTTTTCCTTAATTTGATGTTTTGATATATCAAAATTTATTTTAGCTTTAAGTTTCTAGAGTCCTAAAATGTAATCCTTGTATGAGATTGATCGAGTTATAATAAAACTTAGTTGATGAAGACCGAGCATAGAAAATGCTCGAAAATTGAAGAAGTGTTCGTGCGTAAAGATGTCAGTATGAGGGTTGCTTATACTGATTAAGAAAAGTCAGTATGGAACCCTTTGTTTATTAAGCATGTGGAACACAAAGAGAACCAAGCTTAGTTAGACTTCAAGACAATGGATTGCTAAGTAAAAGTTAGTACGAGGATATCCATATTTGGATTCCTCGGACTGAAACTTAGTCTGACACAAAGTTGGCGAAAAGTACACTGCCACAGCAGAAAGTAAGGAGCATAGCAGACCAATTGTATGGACTATAATTGGACGACATTCTCCATGTCTCTAACGACTGGATTAATGTGTCCAACGGGCAGAATTTCAAACACCCAAGGATTTTTCTATAATTACGTATGCTCTTCAATCTTAAAAGGTGGAAAACTCTAATAAGGAGAATCTCTCTGAAAGCTAAGTCGTCACTTTGCTCAACTTTCTACTCAAGCTCTCTGAATTTCTGTGTTCTTAAACACAAGACTTGAGTTTCTAACTCAAGTTATTCATTTCGTGCTAGTTTTTCCATATCATCAAGTCTTTTTTCTAGCATTGTTATCTTCTCGTTATCCCGAGTATCACCCGAATGCGAACGAGTCTTACGAGAAGATTGACGAGTGTTCCGGGAATGACTAGAAGAATGGCGAGTATGCTTATGGTGCGACCCCACGTACTCGTTTTGACTTTCTTCTTCCTCATAATGTTCGTAAAACTGGGCCAATTAGCCACGGAGGCGATCGACCTTGGTCCTGCAGTTTTCCTCTCGCAAAGCATCCATCTCGTCCTGCATTCTTTTCATATTCCTCTCGAAATCGGCTGTCATCTGGTTTTCTGACATCTGAGACTCGTGTCGGCTTCTGTTGTCCATCTTGTTACCTTTCCTAGATTCCCACATACGGAGGTAAGAATTTATGGAGGGACGATGGGTGTCCAAGGAAGGTACTGGTAGAGAACGTAGTAAGGAAAAAAACGGTTGTGTATCTTTAGATATGACGATTATTATCTTACAAAACCGCCACAATGCCCTTTTTAAACAAACATGAACGACTACTTGTTACATATTTACATTCAATGCACATAATTACGTTAATGATGAGTCGGCCGACTGTTACTGCAATCAATACTGTATCTGTTGGCCTTCCAGAGAGCCGGTTACGAATAGTGAGATGCATGTAGGCAGCCCAACAGACTGAGATCGCTATGACCGTCGAACAGATGAGATCCAAGGGGCTTCTATCACGCGTTAAAATTTTGGGATCAACATTTTGGGGTACAACATACAACATTTAACTTAATACCATCAACAAAAGTCCATTCACGAATCAAAATCTAAAGAGCAAGAAATCGATTGAAATAGCATAAATTGTAACAAACATGACCTCCGAATCTAATATTTTTTTTAGCAGAGAAAGCGAACGGTTTCATCAAATCAATCTCCTCCTCTTCGTCGGAATATTCATCAAAATCGGCTTCGAAGTTGATCAAAGGCTTAGAACTGAGCAGCATGGAGTAGTACGTTACATTCTTCTTCTTCTTGCTCAGAGAGGGAACCCCTGCCCCAGAACAATTCGGAAGTCACCGTGAGACGGCGCGGGAAGATAGGCCCTCTTGCAGCACCATGTCGTAGATTAGAGATCCTCCACACATTTCTATTAATCTTCACCAATTTCTTCAGTGATTTGTGTGAAAATGAAAACCACCTTTTTTTTTCCTACAAAATCTAGATTTTGCGACTTCTTGTAAGAAGGATTTTTCCCAGTTTAATGTTTCACATTTTTAACCCTAATCATTCATGCCCTTGATTTTGTACAAAATTTATTTTATTTTTTCAATGTGATCCTACAATTGAAAAAAAAAACACACACACATCCACAACTTATTTGAAAGTAATATTAATTCGCACATTAGAAGCCACCTCTACAAGTTATATTGTTGGATTATCTTCAAGACATAAAAAAACATATTATTTTGTCCATTACCATTGTTGAGGGTGAGTTTGTTCAGAGATCGGAGCCACGAGAACTATGAGTGAACCGAACAAAGAATATCATAACAAACTTGAAAGAGAATTTTACAAATAAATGGTTCGAATGTAAATGTAAACGGGTTAACTAATCTAAAGAACAATATGAGTACTAGCTGTCGATTCTTATTGGGAATAACGAATGTATATGTGGGCTATTTCTCTCTCTTGTTGTGTGTGTCTCTCTTTCTCGGCGCTTTGAAGAGGTATTTATAGGGAGTGGTTGGCTCCAGGGTTTCCACATCCTTCTCTCGATTGTTAGGGGTCGTTCCCTTGAATCTCGGGATGGTTACCCACGTGGTAGTTGAGTAGTTCCGGAAACCTCGCGGGTTAGATGTTATGCGCCCATTGCCTTTTTCTGACCGTTGGGTGATTGTCGAGGCAGGTTGTTGTTAACCTATCGAACCCCCTCCTCGCCGATCGGACTGCTTTTGGCTTTGGTGGAGCTGCTCTCGACCTCGATCGAACTGCTTTTCGGCCCAACGAATTGGGCTCCTGCGACCTTGTTGGATCGGTAGTATTATCGACCCTTCATTGGGCTTCGGTCCGATTCCCTGTTGGGCTGGATCCGGTTCCGACCCCCAACAATAGCCCCTTTGGCTTGGCTGGTTATGTCCGTCGTGACCCGTCAAGTTAAAAATAATGATCGAACTTGTATTTGCGTGGTTCATTTCCCAGATTTTGGCCCTTCGGAATACCTCGAGGGTGGTCTTGCTTAATTCGGGTGTTTGTGAACACCTCCCGGATTCGGGGACTAATTCCTCTGTGGGAGTCCCCACCCGCGCAGCCCCGGGAAGCTGCTGCGGGTGCCGTCACCGCGGGCCCAAATCCGCGGTGTCTTGTTAGGGCAGTTCGGGTTCTACCTTATTTTGATTTTGTCCATCTGGTGAGCCCCAACGAACTCAAGGGTTCAAAATTAGGGGTCTTATTAGATCTTTTTGAGAAAGTTTGTTGAGGTCGGACTTACCGAGCTGATTTGAGGTAGATCGTAGTGGTTATGCTTTTGTCGAACCACTGTATGCGACCTGCTTTGAGCGGGTGCTTTTGAATTATGGGCGGCAAAATTCAGTGGCAGTTACGTAATATCCGCAAAAACTGGGGGCGGTTTTGGGAAGTTGAGGGGGCGTTGTGGTATAACCGTCGTTTGGGATGCACGCCTCCTCACTTCTCCCAACATACTTCTGCTTCTCTCCTTCACCCAAGCAATTTCCGGCGATCAATTCTCCCGTTCCAGTTGAGCCCCTGCGACTGCGTTCTGCTAGTGAGTCTCCGTATAATCCTTGATTCGAAGGTAATGGATTGCGTTTATGTGCTTTTTCTTTACAATACTGCGTGATAACATCGGATTTGTGTAGCGGACGGCTCGTCCGTCTTAGGTTTTATGACTGTTTGTTGGAGAGTAGGGCTGACCGGGGCTCTCTCCTGTTATTTCTTCTTTTCTCTTAGGTTAACCCATTTTCAAGAATTGTCTCTGTTTCTTTTTATGATGAGTTCTTCTGGTTCCGACTCCCAAAACCGAGAGAATTCTGGCTTGGCTGAGTCTGGTTTAACTCCACCTTTTACCCCGTCGCCCGCTCGTACTTACAATGCAGCGGATTTCACCGGTCCTGGTTGGAGTTTTCTCTTTCAGGGCCCCGAGAGGCCAGAATCAAGTCGGGTTGTTGGCATTGTGATCGAGAGCTCGGACTCTGATTCCCTGGACAACAGAGTGTTGTCAGAGGCCTTCCAGGGATTAGAGCGCTCTACTGGTGGCGCGAAGGCCAGTGGATCGGGCCGGGGTCCTGTGGAAGCAGCTCCTGCGGAGCCCGAAGTAGTTGGGGAATATGTCTTGCCATCTGACTGGAGAAGTCATAGGGTCCTGGGGGCCGCTTCGACGATGACCAAGGACACCATGAAGGCGCTGGCCATCTCGGTTCCTTGCCAGGGGTGCGGTATTCTCTTCCTCGACCGTCCCAAAAATGCTTCGACCCTCCACCGGGCTTCGCAGCGTTCTACACGGCCGCGATGGAAAATGGTGTGGGCTTGCCTTTGCACCCGTTTTTTAGCAAGGTGCTGGGTTTGTATAATCTTTCCCCATTCCAAATCTCGCCAAACGGGTGGTGCCACCTGGTTGGGGTACTCCTGGTGTGGCTCGACCTTGGCCTGGGCCTCCCCACACTCCGTGAATGGCACCACATGTATCACATCAATCAGAGTCCTGATAAACACTACTACTATTTTCACGAGGTGGTCCGGTGGCAAATTGATGTTGATCAAGAAGCCCCCGTCGAACTCCCCGGACTGGTGGACCACGTACTTTTATCTGCAGCTCGACGCGACTGCCCCGGAACTTCTCCATCATGGGGGAAATCCGATCAGTGGGTTGCTTCTTCTTGGAAAATCGGTACGGTTTCCTTCCATTTGGTGCTGGCTCTTTTTTGTTCTTTTATTTCAGTTACTCCCCGGACGCTCATGACAGACGCTGAGCAGGCTCGAGTGGACAGAGCCTACGACGTCTCGGAGGATGATGGAAGGTGGTTAAAGGTCCAGGACGGGAGATCGGTCACAGCCGAGTCCGTTTACGATGCAGAACACCGTCCCACGCCTATCGGCGAACTTATGACCAGGCCCCAACGTCTGCAGGTATTCGCAGAGCGGGTCGCGCAGGCGCTGTGCGAGAAGAAGAGAGAGCGCAACGAGGAAGAGGTTCGTCGTCGTGCTCAAAACCCTTCCAAGCGTCCCCACACTGACTGGGGCGACGACCGTTCGCCTCCTCATGTGGAGGTCACTCACTGGGGCAACGACCGCGAGAAGGAGAGTGAGAAGGAGAAGGGGTCCGACAGGTCGGAATACCGACATCATCAACGCTCTCGAGAATGCAAGACACATCGAGACGATCCCGGCAAGGGCACAGCGACTGTTTCTGCTCCTCCGAACCCGTTGGTCGATCCGTTCCTTACTCGTGCGTGCAAGCTTCTCCGAGACCCCGCCTCCATCGACCAATCTGGGCTGGTCCTCGCGCGCTTGGCGCAGTACGAGCTCCACGAGCTTCAGGTGCGTACCCACGTCTTGCACTTTCCATTAGTTAGGTTTTGTCCGTTAACTCTCTGTGTGCTCTTCGTAGGCTCGAATGGAGTTTGATTCTATCCACCGCGAGCTCTCGGTATTCCACAAACAGTGCTCCGAGGAGATCTATCGGCTCCGTCGGGAGTCGTATTCTTCGAAGAGGTATGTGGATGAACTGAATGAGAAGCTGAATGCCGCAGACGAGAAGGTTGCAGCGGAGGAGGAGAGGGCAGCCAAGGCAGAGCAAGGGACGGCAGCCGCCCAGGCGGAGCTCAAGGAGCTTCGTCGCAAGGTGGCAGAGGCGTAGGGCGACGTGGATCATCTCACGAAGGACCTGAAGGTTCAAAGCAACCAACTCGTCTCCTACGATGCCCGGCTCAAATCTCAGCGGGAGAGCTATCTGGCCGAGGTTCAGAAGTATGAGGACCGGATCGCTCGGCTGCAGTCCGACGAGGACCTCGACTTCGGTGCGCTTATCACCTCACCTTTCTTCGCTGAGACCTACAAGGTACTTCGCAAATATTTTCTTCATCTGTTGGTAGTTTTTCCCTCGATCCTCTCTAACCTCTCTGCAGACGCTTTCTGAACAGGTGGAAAGCAAAGTTTGGGGAAGGATAGCAGGGAAGTACCCGGACCTTGATTTAAGCATCCTCGATGAGCCGGAGCCCGAGGAGGAGAAGGAGAAGGAGAAGATCGAGGAGCAGGAGAAGGAGTTGAACCAGTCCGACCAGCAAGAATATGAGCAACAGGAGAGGCAGCAGGGGTCACTGCAGGACTCGAGCCGCTCTGATCAGACTCTGACGTCGGACAACCCTGTCTTTGTTCCGGATCTCGACCCGAACGCCGGCCTCAGTTCGACTTCTGATCCCAACGCCGCTGCCTGACTGCCCGTCTATCGCAACTTTTGTTGAACTTTGTTTTTACTGTTTCCGTCGAACAATTTTATCTTTCAATAGTTTTATCTTGTTTTGATGATTCAGTACGATTTGACTTGTTGTGAATGGAATTCATTTCACGATATCAAAGCCTGGTTCGGATTATATCTTTATTTGATCGTTCTGCAAAACAATTGTGGTGAGAGTGGGCGACGCCCTCCGATGCTCAAGTCAGTATTATCTTTTGAAAATTTAATCGTATTTAAAAGAGATTAGATAAGTCAGGAAATGTTATCTGAGGGGTGTTCGAATTCTTTGTGCTCTCAGACCTCCGTAATGGACCGTGGTTTCCTGTAGAGTAGCGGTGAGGGGTTGGGCGATGCCGAAGCATCGCCCCTCCGATGCTTAAGTTAGTAATTGTTTGATGAAATAATGCAATTTGAAATGATCAAGAGAAGGGTTTTTAGAAGTAGAGCGTATCTGGGAGATCGAGTGCTTCGATCTCATTCCTCTAGAAGTAATACTTCTTTAAGTGCTTGATGTTCCAGCTATTTCCGATCTCCCTTCCATCGTGATCCTCTAGGTGGTAGGCACCTCGATCGACTACTCTGGTAACTTTGTAAGGGCCCTCCCACGTTGGTGCGAGCTTCCCTTGGCTTTTGTCCTTCGTATTCTGGAAAACCTTTCTGAGCACCCAATCTCCTTCCTGGGAGGTGCGCATGTGAACTTTCTTGTTGAAGAATCTCTCGACCTGCTTCCTCCTCTGGGCCATGCTTAGCAGTGCTTGGTCACTTTGTTCGTCGATCATCTCCAGGTTTTTCATTAGTTTCTCACTATTTTCCATCTCTTGGCATACTTCCACGCGCAGGCTGCCAGCTCGAACCTCTGCTGGGATGACAGCCTCTTCGCCATAAGCTAGGGCGAACGGCGAACTCCCTGTCGAAGTTCTGGGAGTAGTTCGATATGCCAATAGGACTCCAGGAAGCTCCTCTACCCACTTCGATTTATAGGTTTCGAGCCTCTTCTTCATCGTGGCCATAATTGTCTTGTTTGTTGACTCGGCCTGCCCGTTCGCCTTGGGGTACCTTGGTGTGGAGAAGAACAGCTTGATGATGTACTAATCGCAGAACTCTTGTACTTTTCATCCTGTGAACTAGGTTCCGTTGTCCATTCTGATTTCCTTCAGTATCCCGAATCTGCATAGAATGTGTGTCCACAGGAACTTGATCACCTCCTATTTCCTTACATTGGCAAACGCCTCGGCCTCGACCCATTTTGTGAGGTAGTCGGTGGCTGCGAGGATATACTCGTTCTGTCCGACTCCTTTTGGAAGCTTTCCCACTATGTCCATCCCCCAAGCCATTAACGGCCAGGCCGCGATCGTTGCGTGGAGTGGTTCTGCATGGCTTTGATTGGTTACTTCGAACCTCTAGCATGCCTCGCAGCTTCGCACATAGTTCTTGGCGTCCTTTCATAGTGTGGGCCAGTAGAATCCTGCGGATATCACTTTATGCGCTAATGGTCGAGCCCCTTAGTGATGGGTTTTGTATACTGAAAGCATTTATTATAATGAGTATACGACGGTTTATTTCTCCTATCTGTCAAACAATCTTACATGTATGTAACAATGGTATCTTCTTGTCTCACCGATAGGGACGATCATACGACGTGTTGTAGATCGCAGAAGACAGTATAATCACTTGACCTAGTGAGACATAAACCTAATCATAACTGAGACAACGTATGAGGATACGTCTGTCCGGATGGCTGCGGCATTGTCGGAATAAGTAGTCTGTCTTGGTTACTTGACATACTGGTACGCAGGGGTGGCGTATTGATGGATCGCAGTGAGATGTATTCGTCTGCCTGACATCAGCGAATACAAGATCTCGATATTGATTGAGTCCGAACCCTAACTAAGGTTCAGGGGTTTGATGGGTTTTGTATACTGAAAGCATTTATTATAATGTGTATACAATGGTTTATTTCTCCTATCTGTTAACAATCGTACATGTATGAACAATGGTATCCTCTTGTCTCACCGATAGGGACGATCATACGGCGTGTTGTAGATCGCAGAAGACAGTATGATCACTTTACCTAGTGAGACATAAACCTGATCACAGCCGAGACAACGTATGAGGATATGTCTGTCCGGATGGCTGCGGCATTGTCGGAATAAGTAGTCTGTCTTGGTTACTTGACATGCTGGTACGCAGAGGTGGCGTATTGATGGACCGCAGTGAGATGTATTCGTCTGTCTGACATCAGCGAATACAAGATCTCGTTATATTGATTGAGTCCAAACCCTAACGAAGGTTCAGGGGTTTGCACGGGTTGACTGTTGCTTTGACTTGCCATGGTGGAGAGCCTAAGTAGCGTGCTCGTATATCCGCATCTTGGGTAACAGCAGTTCATGTAGTACCGCCTGAGACTGGGTTTAGGTAACCATATCCGAGTAATAGGATGGGGACATTCCCTGAGGAGCTCAATAACATTCATCGTGCCAAAGTCCTGCAGACTGATTAATTTCAGGCATGAGTGATAAGGTTTGAGTGGTACTACTCATGAATTATAAGATATTAATTAATTGTAGTTAGAGCTTGTCAGAGGCTCCGATTAATTAATGGATGTCCTGTAACCTTAAATATGGGGATTCTCAATTAATGCAGCCCGTTCTCATAACGTGGTAATAAAGGGGTAGGTCAGTATTAATTCTGTGGTGAAAAAGAATTAATATTAATTAATTGTGTCCTGGGTTGTGGACATGAGAATTAATTAATTTATAGGCCCACTTTATTATTTGCATTAGGTCACAGGTCTGGCCCAGCAAGTGTGCTGAATTGAGCCCAGGAGCCCACTAGGGTTTTACAACCATAGGTCTATAAATAGACCTCTCACTCTCTGAAACCCTAGCCACTTCATAACACAATTTGAAAAACCCTAGATCTAGAGAGTGAGATGGGGGGCGCCGATTTCAGAGAAAGAAAGGAGTAGAATTTTCGAATTCTGGTCCTGCTCAAGCCACAGATCTACGGAGTCCTCACCAGTAGTAGATCTGATCAGCACCGGGACACAGATATGAAGATCTAATCTGGAGAACAACAGATCTCTTCTTCCCTTTCTTTATTTTCATTTTTCTCTAGAAATTAGTATTCTAATTTCTGTTTCCTCAGAGAAATCGAATTGCGTGGTTGAATTGAAGTTTGGAATTCAAATGCAAAAGATTGGTACAGAGACGACAAAATTACGGTAATCTATCAATCCACAAATATGCATTAAATTCATAGGAGCATGCTAGGTTTTTGTGAATTTGAATTATGTGCAATATCCATAAATCGATCCGGTTTAAATTGGTTTTTGGTGATTCGGTTCACGGTAAAAACCCTAAAATTTGCACGGGTTGACTGTTGCTTTGACTTGCCATGGTGGAGAGCCTGAGTAACATGCTCGTATATCCGCATCTTGCGTAACAACAGTTTGTGTAGTACTGCCTGATACTAGGTTTAGGTAACCATATCCGAGTAATAGGATGGGGACATTCACTGAGGAGCTCAATAACATTCATCGTGCCAAAGTCTTACAGGCTGATTAAGATCAGGCACGAGTGATAAGGTTTGAGTGGTACTACTCAGGAATAATAAGATATTAATTAATTGTAGTTAGAGCTTGTCAGAAGCTCCAATTAATTAATAAATGTCCGGTAACCTTAAATATGGGGATTCTCAATTAATGGAGCCCGTTCTCATATGATGGGTTTTGTATACTGAAAGCATTTATTATAATGAGTATACAACAGTTTATTTATCCTATCTGTTAACAATCTTACATGTATGAGCAATGGTATCCTCTTGTCTCACCGATAGGGACGATCATACGGCATGTTGTAGATCGCAGAAGACAGTATGATCACTTGACCTAGTGAGACATAAACCTGATCACAGCCGAGACAGCGTATGAGGATACGTCTATCCAGATGGCTGTGGCATTGTCGGGATAAGTAGTCTGTCTTGGTTACTTGACATGCTGGTACGCAGAGGTGGCGTATTGATGGACCGCAGTGAGATGTATTCGTCTGTCTGACATCAGTGAATACAAGATCTTGTTATATTGATTGAGTCCAAACCCTAACGAAGGTTCAGGGGTTTGCACGGGTTGACTGTTGCTTTGACTTGCCATGGTGGAGAGCCTAAGTAACGTGCTCGTATATTCACATCTTGGGTAACAGCAGTTCGTGTAGTACCGCCTGAGACTGGGTTTAGGTAACCATATCCGAGTAATAGGATAGGGACATTCCCTGAGGAGCTCAATAACATTCATCGTGCCAAAGTCCTGCAGGCTGATTAAGTTCAAGCACGAGTGATAATGTTTGAGTGGTACTACTCAGGAATAATAAGATATTAATTAATTGTAGTTAGAGCTTGTCAGAGGCTCCGATTAATTAATGGATGTCCGGTAACCTTAAATATGGGGATTTTCAATTAATGCAGCCCATTCTCATAACGTGGTAATAAAGGGGTAGGTCAGTATTAATTCTGTGGTGAAAAAGAATTAATATTAATTAATTAATTGTGTCCTGGGTTGTGGACATGAGAATTAATTAATTTATTAGCCCACTTCATTATTTGCATTAGGTCCCAGGACTGGCCCAAATTAAATATGCTGAATTGAGCCTAAAAAGGTCCATTAGAGTTTACAACCCTAGGTCTATAAATAGACAACTCTCTCTCATAAGTTGTAACACAATTGAAACACACTAAACCCTAGTGAGAGAGAGGAGGCGCCGACTTTGGGTAGAAAGGAGGAGAATTTCGATTCTGGTCCTGCTCAGAATACAGATCTACGGAGTCCTCACCAGTAGTAGATCTGAACAGCATTGGGACACAGCCCTGAAGATCTGATCTGGAGAACATGATTTTCTTCTCTTCTTCTTTCTTATTTTCGAATTTATCTAGAAATTAGATTGCTAATTTCTACTTCCGTAGATAAAATCGAATTGCGTGGTTGAATTGAAGTTTGGAATTCAAACGCAAAAGATCGGTACAGACTCGACGGAATAACGGTAATCCTTCAATCCAAAATACTGGTTATTAAATTCATAGGAGCATGCTAGGATTTTGTGAATTTGAATTATGTGCAATATCCATAAATCGATCCGGTTCAGTTTGGTTTTGGTGATTCGGTTCACAGAAAAACCTTACAATTGGTATCAGAGCGAGGTTTCTGATTTATGGCTCTGTTGTTCATAATTGAATTCAATATGCATGTATGGATTTATTGTTTATTGTGGATGGTTTTTGTTCCTCGTGGCAACCCGTTAATTCAGCCCGCTGTGGTTTATCCGTGTAGGGCTGAATTGTCTTGTAAAATCACGAGAAAATTCGTGATTAGTGTAGATTTGAAAATTTGTAATAGAATAGTTTTTCTGTAATTTTTCAAATTTAATTTGGACGAGTCGAGGACAAAGAACGAAGACGGAGCCGACGCAGGGCCGACGGCGGGCACAGGCGGCGCGGCAAGCACGCACGGCCGGGGCGTGCGCGCGGCGTGTCGGGCGCGGCGGCTGGTCGTCGTCGGCTGCTACTGTCCCGTCGCGGTGGCTCGTGTTTTGGTGGTTTGTACAATCCTGTGTAAACCCTAGGGTTTGCATAGGGTTAGGGCAAATCATCAGATCACAAAGGCCTAAATCCCAGAAGATTTGGTGTATCCAGATTTGAAGGCCCTTGAAGATTTGGAAGATTTGAAAAAGATTTGGAATTATCCAAATTAATTTCAAAATTCAAATTGTAATAGATAGAATTTAACTTTTCTATTTCTGGTGCCACGAGAAATTTTTGTTTGCCTTAATTGTCCTCGTATGATATGTGATTTATTTATGTGCGCAATTAAGCATGTGTAGATAATAGGAAAAGCATGATTTATCACTTTTATTATTTACAGTTTTTCAAGCATGTTTATGTGATTAATTTCTTTTGTTGGATTATATTTTGGGAATTTTTGGGCTTGTTTAATTACATGCAAAAATTTGGGAAATATAATGACAAAGAAATTATGTGTGCGCATAAAGAAACCTTTTAAAAGAAAAATACTAAGGAGATTTTTTAATTAAAATCAATAGATCTCCACAAAGCGGTTCTAGGCTGTAAGTGTATCTCTCGTTCTAGTAAACGTCTACGAGTGTAGCTTACTAGTTCCTAGAGGTACATGGGTACGGTTGTTGAGATTTCTAGACAAATAATTTAAATCATGTGAATAGTGGGAGGGCTTTGCGTAAACGTCTACGAGTGTAGCTTGCGTAGACCTCTTTCACAAGTATTCTAGGATTGATTTAAATTATAGATAACAAAAGCTTTAAGGGCTGTGCGGTATGGTTACGTGCCATGCTAAACTGTCTCTTTTGGCCGGAGTTAAATTTGTGGTTAATTGCTTAGAAGCATCTTAGAATATAATGCAAGAATTGCATCCCTGTTCTTGAGAGATGGCTTGGTCTATGGTTTTCTCTAATTATTAATTTCTAGTGTCAAAAGCATCCTGACATGGTAGTGAAATTAAATGGATTGGGGCTTAAAACCCGTAGTTCTGGATGAGGGTGACATTGTAAACGTCTACGAGTGTAGCTTGCGGTGGGAACTCTTGGGCAATTAGTGGAAAACATTTTTATTTGATTTATTAAAAGGTTTTCAATGCATTTGTTTTCGAAGTTCTACATGTATGTTCTTATTTAAGATTCTTTATTGTTTCGGATATGTCTATGTCTAGTGTCATGAATATTCTCGCACAAAATTCTCTAACTGGTCCAAACTTCCTGGAATGGAAACGCAACCTTTAATACATCCTGATTACGGAAGAACACATGTTCGTTCTACAAGTACTTTGTCCTATAAGTGCCCACTACTGAATCCTCGCAAGAGGAAGTAGACTATTACAACGAGTGAGAGAGCACGTAGTTTCCATGACTCACCTCATGGATGAGCTAACTGTGCACAGTGGAGGTATCGACATTGAGGCTAAGGTCGATATCATACTGAACTCTCTACCCAAATCCTTTGAGAGTTTCAGACTGATTGTTGTCATGAACAAGAAGGAGTATACTCTTAACGAGTTGCTTAGTGACTTGATGGCAGCGGAATCGGTTATGAATCTTTAGAAGGTTGCCTTAGCTACTTTTGGTAATCACTCTGCTGTATCGAAAGGTATGAAGCCGAAAAGAGCGATTAAGAAGAAGGCTGGAAAGGTAACTGCGAAGGACGTGGGAGCTGTTAATAAGCCTATGGCGGAGACTTCGAGGGATAAGTGTTTTCAGGTGTGGTAAGAAAGGACATTGGAGTAAAGATTGTTAGGCTCACAAGGCTAGACAGGGTATGCCATTTGCATGTATAACTGAAGCATGATTAGAGTGCAGCGTTGCTCTTCCAAGAGCTGTAAGTGCTGACTTGTTGATCATGTTGTTATACTTTGCAGGGGACCGTGCCGACAAGGCTGGTGAGTGATGGCAAGAAGATACCAAACTGGATGAAGGCAACGTTTTATGACGGAGCTTCATGGAGTTTTCTTTTCTTTATGTTTTGATGAACTAAGTACATTTAAGAGTTTGTTTGTGGGCCGTGGTTTATCGGCAGGACAAATTTTATCAACTTTCTATGGATGTTTGTTATTTATGATTTCAATCATTGGCGATAACAATGTCATTCATTATGTAATGTTGATTTATACTCTTTACGCTACTTCGATCAAAATATGTCCTTGAAAATTGCATGTAATTCATCCGTAATTGATAATCCTTGAAAGAGAAAACTTACTTCTTCTGATGAGGATCTTGTAGGGTTTTTCCGTGAACCGAATCACCAAAACCAAACTGAACCGGATCGATTTATGGGTATTGCACATAATTCAAATTCACAAAACCCTAGCATGCTCCTATGAATTTAATAACCAGTATTGTGGATTGAGGAATTACCGTTATTCCGTCGAGTCTGTACCGATCTTTTGCGTTTGAATTCCAAACTTCAATTCAACCACGCAATTCGATTTTATCTGCGTAAGTAGAAATTAACAATCTAATTTTTAGATAAATTCGAAAATAAGAAAGAAGAAGAGAAGAAAATCTTGTTCTCCAGATCAGATCTTCAGGGCTGTGTCCCAATGCTGTTCAGATCTACTACTGGTGAGGACTCCGTAGATCTGTATACTGAGCAGGACCAGAATCGAAATTCTCCTCATTTCTTCTCCAAAAACGGCACCTCTCTCTCTCTCTAGGTTTAGTGTGTTTCAACTGTGTTACAACTTATGAGAGAGAGCTGTCTATTTATAGACCTAGGGTTGTAAACCCTAATGGGCCTTTTTGGGCTCAATTCAACATATTTAATTTGGGCCAGTCTTAGGACCTAATGCAAATAATAAAGTGGGCCTATAAATTAATTAATTCCCATGTCCTTAACCCAGGACACAATTAATTAATTAATATTAATTCTTTTTCACCACAGAATTAATACTGACCAACCCCTTTATTACCACGTTATGAGAACGGGCTGCATTAATTGAGAATCCCCATATTTAAGATTACCGGACATCCATTAATTAATCGGAGCCTCTGACAAGCTCTAACTACAATTAATTAATATCTTATTATTCATGAGTAGTACCACTCAAACCTTATCACTCGTGCCTGAAATTAATCAGCCTGCAGGACTTTGGCACGATGAATGTTATTGAGCTCCTCAGGGAATGTCCCCATCCTATTACACGGATATGGTTACCTAAACCTAGTCTCAGGCGGTACTACACGAACTGCTGTTACCCTAGATGCGGATATACGAGCACGTTACTTAGGCTCTCCACCATGGCAAGTCAAAGCAACAGTCAACCCGTGCAAACCCCTGAACCTTCGTTAGGGTTTGGACTCAATCAATATAACGAGATCTTGTATTTGCTGATGTCAGACAGACGAATACATCTCAATGCGGTCCATCAATACGCCACCTCTGCGTACCAGCATGTCAAGTAACCAAGACAGACTACTTATCCCGACAATGCCGCAACCATCCGGACAGACGTATCCTCATACGTTGTCTCGGCTGTGATCAGGTTTATGTCTCACTAGGTCAAGTGATCATACTGTCTTCTGCGATCTACAACACGCCGTATGATCGTCCCTATCGGTGAGACAAGAGGATACCATTGTTCATAGATGTAAGATTGTTAACAGATAGGAGTAACAAACCGTTGTATACTCATTATAATAAATGCTTTCAATATATAAAACCCATCAGATCTTACATATCTCTGGCACTTGAAACTGGGTCACATCAGCTTGAAGCGGATTCAAAGACTTGCAGATGACGGTACATTGGACCTAGTCCGGGCTGTACCTTATCAAGTCTGCGAATCCTGCATCGAGGGCAAGATGTCACTAGGCCTTTCAAGGCTAGTCAGTCTCGAGCAGAGGAAGTGTAGGAATTGATCCATTCTGACTTATGTGGACCGATGTCCACGCAGGCTCGTGGAGGGTACGAGTACTTCGTCACTTTCATTGACGATTACTCAAGGTACGGATACATTTACCTGTTTCGCTACAAGTCTGAATGCTTTGAGAAATTCAAAGAGTTCAAGGCTTAAGTAGAAAAGAAGGTTGGGAAAACTATCAAGTCGCTGCGATCTGACCGCGGTGGTGAATACCTCGGCAACGAGTTCCTGCAATATTTGTCAGAAAATGGGATTACATCCCAGTGGACTGCACCGGGTACTCCCCAGAAAAACGGTGTAGCTGAAAGAAGAAATAGGACTCTTCTAGAGATGATAAGATCAATCATGAGTTATGCAAACTTACCAATTTCGTTTTGGGGCTACGCATTGGAAACAACAGCTTACGTGCTTAATGTGGTGCCTTCTAAATCAGTTCCTAAGTCACCTTCTGAGCTCTTCCTTTGTCGCAAACCTAGTTTGTGCAAGTTTAGAGTATGGGGCTGTCTGGCACACGTACTGTCGAAGGAACCAGATGAGTTAGAAAGCAGGTCAAAAGTAATGATGTTCATAGGGTATCCCAGGCAAACGAAAGGTGGTTACTTTTACTGTCTTGAGAGTCAAAGGGTCGTTGTTAGCACCAACGCTAGATTCTTGGAGGACGAGTATGTGAGTAATCACAGGTCAAGGAGTGATATCGTTCTTCAAGAAATTGAGAACGAGAATGCAATTCCAAGGGAAGGGGAACGTGTAGATGTGGGTGCACCTGTGAGAGGCACAGCACCACAGACACGTTCTTCAGTGCAAGGTGCAGGACCACAAGTCACTGCACCTACTACTCACACGGCACCAATGCCTCGTCGTAGAGGGAGAGTTATTTTCCAGCCGGAAAGGTACATGTTCGTAGGTGAGTCTTCGAACTTGAGCCTGGAAGACGAACATGAGGACTCTGACCCACTGACTTACGAAGAGGCAGTGCAGGACAAGGATGTTGCCAAATGGCGTGTCACCATGGATTCTGAAATTGAATCCATAACTGCTATGGATGTATACCAGAAAACTGATTTGCCGGATGGCTTTAGGGCCATAGGGTGCAAATGGGTATACAAGAGAAAGAAAGGGGCGGATGGAAAGATCACGGCTTTTAAAGCCAGGCTGGTGGCAAAGGGTTATAGTCAGAAAGAGGGCATTGACTATGACGAAACCTTTTTACCCGTAGCCATGCTCAAATCTATCTGGATACTCCTTGCCATAGCTGCGCATATGGACCTCGAGATCTGGCAGATGGATGTCAAAACCGCTTTTCTAAACGGTTACCTTGAAGAAGGTAGAGAAATCTATATGCAGCAACCCGAGGGTTACATAAGCAAGGGCGAAGAACATCTTGTCTGGAAGCTTAGGAAGTTCTTGTATGGACTTAAGCAAGCTTCAAGGTCGTGGAACTTACGTTTCAACGATGTGATTAAATCCTATGGATTTGCACAGTTGGAAAATGAAAGTTGTGTTTACCGACTTTGTGTCAGTGGGAGCGTGGTCTTCCTTGCACTTTAAGTTGATGACATACTCCTATTTGGAAACAACGAGGGAGTGATGTCCGAAATCAAAGGTTGGTTGTCTGAACAGTTCCAAATGAAGGATCTGGGAGAAGCTGGCTACATTCTTGGTATTAAGGTCTTACGAGATCGTAAGAGAAGAATGTTGAGCCTATCCCAGGCATCCTATGTGGATACTGTGATAGCCCGGTTCAGCATGCAACTCGCCAAGAAAGGCTTGCTACCTTTCAGACATGGCGTTCGTCTTTCTGGTGGGCAGTGTCCTCAGACACAGCGGGAGAAAGACGAGATGAGTCTTGTACCATATGCTTCGGCTGTGGGTAGTCTCATGTATGCGATGCTGTGTACCAGGCCATATATCTGTTATGCCGTTGGCATGGTAGCAAGATATCAGTCTAACCCTGGACAGGCGCACTGGACTGCTGTAAAGCACATCCTCAAGTATTTGAAAAGAACTAGGAATTTCTGCCTAGTTTATCAAAGTGAGGATTTGTGCCCTGTGGGTTATACAGACTCGGATTTCCAAGGGGACCAGGATGAGAAGAAATCGACCTCAGGATATGTGTTTACCCTGGGAGGTGGAGCTGTATCTTGGAGGAGCTCAAAGCAGAAATGCATTGCTGACTCCACCATGGAGGCGGAATATGTCGCCGCCTCCGACACCTCGAAAGAGGGGGTGTGGCTCCGGGACTACCTTTTAGAGTTGGGCGTGATCCCGAGTTTGCCAAGGAGCATCACAATTTATTGTGATAACTTTGGTGCAGTGGCTAACTCAAAGGAACCGCGGTCTCACAGGGCAAGCAAACACATAGAGAGAAAGTACCATATCATACGAGAAATCGTATCGAGGGGCGATGTGCTGATTAAGAAGATTGACACTGCTGATAATCTTGCTGATCTGTTTACAAAGAGCTTGCTGCAGAAAGTTTACGAAAGACATATTCGTGAACTAGGTCTGAGGTGGATGCCGACAACTGATAGTGGTTAAAGTGACAGCAGACTAGATAGACGGACTGTATACTCTGTAATAGCTTTGTTATGCTTTGAGTATAAGTGGGAGATTGATGGGTTTTGTATACTGAAAGCATTTATTATAATGAGTATACAACGGTTTATTTCTCCTATCTGTTAACAATCTTACAAGTATGAACAATGGTATCCTCTTGTCTCACCGATAGGGACGATCATACGGCGTGTTGTAGATCGCAGAAGACAGTATGATCACTTGACCTAGTGAGAAATAAACCTGATCACAGCCGAGACAGCGTATGAGGATACATCTGTCCGGATGGCTGCGGCATTGTCGGGATAAGTAGTCTGTTTTGGTTACTTGACATGCTGGTACGCAGAGGTGGCGTATTGATGGACCGCAGTTGGATGTATTCGTCTGTCTAACATCAGCGAATACAAGATCTCGTTATATTGATTGAGTCCAAACCCTAACGAAGGTTCAGGGGTTTGCACTGGTTGACTGTTGCTTTGACTTGCCATGGTGGAGAGCCTAAGTAACGTGCTCGTATATCCGCATCTAGGGTAACAACAGTTCGTGTAGTACCGCCTGAGACTGGGTTTAGGTAACCATATCCGAGTAATAGGATGGGGACATTCCCTGAGGAGCTCAATAACATTCATCGTGCCAAAGTCCTGCAGGCTGATTAAGTTCAGGCACGAGTGATAAGGTTTGAGTGGTACTACTCAGGAATAATAAGATATTAATTAATTGTAGTTAGAGCTTGTCAGAGGCTCCAATTAATTAATGGATGTCCGGTAACCTTAAATATGGGGATTCTCAATTAATGCAGCCCGTTCTCATAACGTGGTAATAAAGGGGTAGGTCAGTATTAATTCTGTGGTGAAAAAGAATTAATATTAATTAATTAATTGTGTCGTGGGTTGTGGACATGTGAATTAATTAATTTGTAGGCCCACTTTATTATTTGCATTAGGTCCCAGGACTGACCCAAATTAAATATGCTGAATTAAGCCCAAAAAGGCCCATTAGGGTTTACAACCCTAGGTCCATAAATAGACAGCTCTCTCTCATAAGTTGTAACATAATTGAAACACACTAAACCCTAGTGAGAGAGAGGAGGCGCCGACTTTGGGTAGAAAGGAGGAGAATTTCGATTCTGGTCCTGCTCAGAATACAGATCTACGGAGTCCTCACCAGTAGTAGATCTGAACAGCATTGGGACACAGCCCTGAAGATCTGATCTGGAGAACAAGATTTTCTTCTCTTCTTTCTTATTTTTGAATTTATCTAGAAATTAGATTGCTAATTTCTACTTCCGCAGATAAAATTGAATTGCGTGGTTGAATTGAAGTTTGGAATTCAAACGCAAAAGATCGGTACAGACTCGACGGAATAACGGTAATCCTTCAATCCACAATACTGGTTATTAAATTCGTAGGAGCATGCTAGGATTTTGTGAATTTGAATTATGTGCAATATCCATAAATCGATCTGGTTCAGTTTGGTTTTGGTGATTCGGTTCACGGAAAAATCCTACATCATAATGTGGTAATAAAAGAGTAGGTCAGTATTAATTCTGTGGTGAAAAAGAATTAATATTAATTAATTAATTATGTCCTGGGTTGTGGACATGGGAATTAATTAATTAAAGGCCCACTTTATTATTTGCATTAGGTCCCAAGACTGGCCCAATTAAATATGCTGATTTGAGCCCAATAGCCCATTAGGGATAAAACCCTGAGTCTATAAATAGACCTCTCACTCTTTGAAACCCTAGCCACTTCATAACACTCAAAGTCAGTTGAAACCCTAGATTAGAGAGAGAGAGGGCGGCGCATGCAGTAGAGGGAGGAGAAGGATTTTTCGACTCTGGCCTACTGATACAGATCTGTGGAATCCTCACCAGTAGCAGATTTGAACAGCATTGGGACACAGCCCTGAAAATCTAATCTGGAGAATAGATTTCTTCTTTTCTCTTCTTGTTTTCAATTTATCTAAGAAATTAGATTTCTAATTTCTCTTTCCGCAGATTAAATCGAATTGCGTGGTTGAATTGGAATTGGATATTCAAACGCGAAAGATCGGATCAGACTCTACGGAATTACGGTAATATCTCAATCCACAATTCTAAGAATTAAATTCATAGGAGCATGCTAGGTTTTATTGTGAATTTTTGATTGTGTACAATAACCATAAATCGATCCGGTTCAGTTGGATTTTGTGATTCGGTTCACTAGAAATCCCTACACTTGGTGGCTCCGACAATCTCCTTCATGTATTTCCATGAGAATGGTTTGTCCCGCCGTAGGGTCGAGGCACTTGAGCAGCGATCCTTCAACAGATCGACGATACTAGTTTTCGTTATAAAGAGTATACTTGGCCGTTGTTCTGGTGAGGCGTACAGCCTCGGTTTGGTTCTCGGGTAGGACGTCGTCTGCGAGATACTTCCGAATGGGCTCGATCCATGAGTCGCCAATTGTTAGGTCTATGACTTCTGCGGTCCTGGGTGCGACTGGTTCTTCGGCCCAGGATATAACATGAGTTTGCTTTGCTTGGTTGGCTTGGTGGAGGCCAGGTTTGCTAGTGCGTCGGCCTCCGCATTCTCCTCTCGTGCGATATGCTTCATTTCGCATTCGTCGAACTCTTTCCTTATTTCTCGCGCCAGATCACAATATTTTCGCAGTCGAGGCTCTTTGACCTGGAAATGATCCTCCATCTGCATCACTACTAGTTGTGAATCTCCCTATACCTGTAGGCGGCGAGCCCCAAGCTCCCTTGCGAGCTGCATTCCTAGAAATAATGCTTCATATTCCACCTCGTTATTCGTTACCTCGAAGTTTAATCGGATGGCTCTTTCAAACACTTCCCCCCAAGGGCTCCGCAATCTAATGCCAGCGCCGTTGCCGTGTATATTACTTGATCCGTCTACTTGGAGAACCCATGGTTCCTTTGCCACTTCTCCGACTTCTAAGTTTGCAACCTCCTTCTCTGCATCGACCTGGAGTTCGGTTGTGAATTCATCTATAAAGTTTGCTAGCACTTGTGATTTGATTGTGGTGCACGGCTCGAACTTGAGGCCATATCCTCCAAATCTCCACTGCCCATTTCAGTAACCTGCCTGACAGGCTCGGCTTCAAAAACACGGTTCGCAGCGGGTATGATGTCACTACCTTGATAGGGTGCGACTCGAAGTAAGGTCGTAGCTTCCTCGATGTTGTTACCAAGGCAAGTGCTAGTTTTTCCAATGTCGTGTACCTTGTCTCGGTGTCAAGCAGCGGTTTGCTTGCATAATGCACGGGATGTTGTTTCCCAGCAATTTCCTTGACTAGGACTACGCCGAGTGCATGCTTGGATACGGACAAGTAGAGTAGCAGGGTTTCCGCCTTCTCAGGTTTGGATAGGAGAGGCGGACTGGCCAAGTAATCTTTTAATCGCTCAAGCGCCCTCGCGCATTCTTATGTCCATTCGAACTTCTTCCCTTTTCGAAGCACTTGGAAGAATTCGTGCGTTCGGTCGGAGTATCTGGAGATGAAGCGGCTGAGGGCCGCTAGTCTGCCCGTAAGTTTCTGGACTTCTTTCGGACTCCGTGGGTGTGCGATCCTCTTTACTGCCCTTATCTGCGAGGGATCTGCCTCGATTCCTCGCTTGGTTACCACGTGCCCCAAGAATTTCCCTGAAGCTACCCCAAAGGTGCACTTTGTGGGGTTCAACTTCATTCTGTATTTGTTAAGAACCTCGAAGACTTGCTGCAGGTGGTGTACACGATCCATTGCGTCCTTTGATTTTACCAACATATCGTCTATGTACACCTCCATCATTTTCCCTATGAGTGGCTCGAACATCTTATTCACGAGTCTCTGATACATCGATCCTGCATTCTTGAGTCCGAACGACATGACCTTGTAGCAATAGATTCCCTAGTTTGTCATGAAGGTAGTCTTTTCTTGGTCTTCGGGGTGCATCAAGATCTGGTTGTACCCCAAAAATGCATCCATGAAGCTCAGTAACACGTGCCCTGCGGTTGCATCGACGATGCAGTCAATGTGCGGGAGTGGGTATGGATCCTTTGGACAAGCTTTATTGAGGTCTGTGTAGTCCACACAAACCCTGTTCTTCCCATTCTTCTTCTTTACTACCACGACGTTGGTGAGCCATGTCGGGTACTTCACTTCCCCTACGGATCCAATATCCAGTAACTTCTGTATTTCTTCGTTAACCGCATCGTTCTTTTCGGCTGGGAATTTTCTTCTCCTCTGCTGCACTGGCCTATGACTAGGGTCGACCTGCAGTCGATGCACCTCCGGATCAATTCCTATCATATCCTTATGGGACCATGCGAACACGGCCCTTTCTGTGCTAAGGAACTCGATCAGCTGTGCTCGAACTTCCGGGTCCAATCCAGCACCGATACTTGTCTTCTTCCCTGGATCGGCTGGGTCAAGCTCGACTTCCTCTGTTTCTTCTGACTCCCCTGCCGGGGGTAGCGGCTTGCTCCTAGAGAAGTGTTGTTGGGCACACACGGCCTTGAAACTCGCATAGTAGCATTATTTGGCAGCATTTTGCTATCCTCAAATTGTACAAACTCCCCCGGCGGTCGGGAATTTCACCACCTGATGGAACGTCTAAGGCACGGCCTTCAACTGATGCAGCTATGGTCGCCCTACTAAGGCGTTGTAGGCGTTGGGGGCGTCGATGACCATGAAAGACACATCGTGATGTGTCCCCCCACAGTACGTTGGCAGTACCACGGTCCCGACTATCATCTGTATGCCACCATTAAACCCGATGAGCGGGGTCTCCGAGCGAACTATTTTCTCCTCGTGGATCTTCATCTCTCTTAGTGCATGCATAAATAGGATGTTCGTGGAACTCCCATTGTCGACCAAGATCCTCTTCACGAGGCAATTTGAGATCAACAGGGAAATCACTAGAGCATCATCATGAGGATGGCTCAGTCCCGACGCTTTCTCGCTGGTAAATTCAATCGGATGATGATTTGGCTTCTTGCGCGGGGCCACGGCCTTCTCTCGAGTCAGTCGCCTGGCTTTCTTGGCGGCAAACCTCGTGATCCCACTGATCTCCGATCCCCCGGTGATGCAATTGATAGTTCGAACTGGTATTGGAGACTTGGGTGCATCTGCCTTTGCGGGCCCTGACTCATCGATCCGCTTCTCCCGGGTCCACGTTCTTTTTCATCGGTCAGACAGGTATTCGGACAGGAACCCTTTCTTCAATAACTCGACCACCTCGAGGCGTAGGGCTCGACAATCCACGGTGGTGTGGCCATGATCATTGTGAAATTCGCAGAATTTCTGCACATCCCGCGAGGCTGGGTTGGCCTTCATCTTCTGAGGCCATCTAACTTTCTCCGACATTCTTTAGAGCACATTGTGAACAAGATCTACTTGTTCAAATGACAGTGTGTACTCTGGGACGTACGGGCTGAGGTTGTTAACCTGCGGTGGCTTGCTATAGGGATGCGACCTGGGAGGACGCCTGCCCCTCTGCTCGCGTTGGTTCTCATCACGCGAGTTAGGCCTTCCGCTGTTGCAGCGTGCTCGCCGGTAAGGCTCATCCTCCTCCCACTTGATAAGCGCACAGGCTCTATTCAAAGCATCGTCCATCGTCTGGCAAGGGTAGATGGACAGCTCACGATACAGGTCAGAATCCACGTTGAGACCTTTCGTAAAGGCCCGCACAACGGTGCTATTGGGGCAGTTGGGCACTGCCACCAATTCCTTGTTGAAGCGCGATAGATATGCCCTCAGTGGTTCGCCCGGTCTCTGGATTACCGCATAGAGGTCGTCCGGGTGCTTATCGAGGCGCCTGCTACTCGAATACTGTCGCAGAAATAGCTGGTGCAACTCTGCAAATGTTGAGATCGAACTCCGGGGTAGGTTGATAAACTACTGAAGAGCGGGCCCCGTCAAGCTCGAACCGAAGCTCTTACACATGCAAGCTTCCATCTGGGCGCCTGGAATCGCTAGTGCCAACATCTTTTGCCAGTACAGCAATGTGGTTCTCTGGATCCGATGTCCCGTCATAGAGGACGAAACTCGGTGAAGTAAACCTGGATGGCAATTCCGCCCCAGCGATCTCCGGGGAGAAAGGGGACTCCGCGTAACTCTCATGCGGTATCGTCCTCTCAGGCGGAGGAAGTCCGGGGACTTTGGCGAGTAGTGACTCGAAATATTTGAGCCTCTACTCGAACCGTCGTTCGATCTGTTGGACAACCTTCAACTCTGGCCGACTCAACTGGCCGGCCTGGTCCCTAGGGATAGGGAGATCTCTCGGAGTTGCCCCTTCGGTCCGATCGAACTCAGTCTTCAGATTTCTCGTAATACTCTGAGTGCCTCTTTCTTTGCTCCGGGGCTCCTCGACGATTGGCTGTTTGTTACTTGCCTGCAACTGCAGCCTCCGGTTCTCCCTCTCGAGGAGCTCATACCTACTCGCCATGTCCTCCATCCGAGCCCCCATCGACTCGATTGCGCCTTTCGCGCTCTGCACTTGCGTCACCAGCCTTGAGACATGAGGTTCTAGAATATTCGGCGGCGGCGACACGAATGTCAGTTCTTCAAGAGGAGTGGCATTAATTGCCTTCATCAGATCGTTCACCGTCCCCCCCCGTATTAGGTGGACGCGAGGCCCCACTGTTAGTTATGGTGGCTCGCCCTCGCCCTGCTCCCGCCGAAGCCCCTCGACCCGCTTCGGGATTAGATCCTCTGCCTCGACCTTCCGTCAGAGCGGTCTTCTGGTCATCAACTTCGACAGCATGAGTTTTGCCTGGATCATCTGCCATTCCCTGCGAAGAAAAACAGAATTTGTTCTCGAGGCCCCACAGTGGGCGCCAAATTATTGAGGGTGAGTTTGTTCAGAGATCGGAGCCCCGAGAACTATGAGTGAACCGAACAAAGAATAGCATAACAAACTTGAAAGAGAATTACAAATAAATGGTTCGAATGTAAATGTAAACGGGTCGACTAATCTAAATAACAATATGAGTACTAGCTGTCGATTCTTATTGGGAATAACGAATGTATATGTGGGCTATTTCTCTCTCTTGTTGTGTGTGTCTCTCTTTCTCGGCGCTTTGAAGAGGTATTTATAGGGAGTGGCTGGCTCCAGGGTTTCCACGTCCTTCTCTCGACTGTTAGGGGTTGTTCCCATGAATCTCGGGGCGGTTTACCCACGTGGTAGTTGAGTAGTTCCGGAAACCTCGCGGGTTAGACGTTATGCGCCCGTTGCCTTTTTCTGACCGTTGGGTGATTGTCGAGGCAGGTCGTTGTTAACCTATTGAACCCCCTCCTTGCCGATCGGACTGCTTTTGGCTTTGGTTGAGCTGCTCTCGACCTCGATCGAACTGCTTTTCGGCCCAACGGACTGGGCTCCTGCGACCTTGTTGGATCGGTAGTATTATCGACCCTTCATTGGGCTTCGGTCCAATTCCCTGTTGGGCCGGATCTGGTTCCGACCCCCAACAACCATAAACTAATGATAATTTCTTCCATCTCATTACATAACATAATAAACTTCGTAAGATTATTAAAATATAGGAAGAGAGAAGATGCGTGCATCAATCCGACATGAGCGGAATGTGGGATTTGTGTGGAGCCCAAGAATATACAATGTATAAGTCGCGACAAACGATCTGGCCCGAGAGCCATCCCATTATAGATTCGGGCCATAGCTCACGGCCCGAGTTTCTTGTGGGCCCTTCTTTAATCAGGGGCTTGCATTTAACTGATTTAAATAACAATTCACAGTATTTCAAATCTGAAGTAAATAATTAAATAAAAAAGAAAAAAAATGTAAGAATTCAAAATCGATCCCAACTATTACTTTTGAAATTTCGATAGCTACATTCTCATAAAAATGTACAAAGTGATTATACCGTTGTTGAGTTTAATGGACTACCAAAGGATGGTTTTGATTTAGCTAGCCCAATTATATATAAAAGAATATATGAATTTAAACAATGAATTTGTGAACAAAGATTTTTTTTGTAATTGATGATATGTCGTGATCATACGAGTTGAATTGAAAGAATGAGAGTTTATTAATTAAGAATTGTGGTTGAATAGCCTTCAGTTGTATTCAGTAACTCTTTGTGTAATAATAGCTTTCCTTTTACAAGAGACTAATGACTAATATTTATACCTTATCTTACAATAGTTACAATTATTCTACTAATAATATTGTCGACAACGTTGATCATGTGTTGACTATCGTAGCTCGTGTGCGTGAGTTGGTGGTGTGAACTATAATTGTGGCTAGTGACCCCGTTGATCATGCCTCCACTTAAGATTGTGGCAGATTACTCGTCGTCCAGATTCGGAGCGTTTGACATTGTGAGACAGTTCTTAAATACATGGGGTCATATATATATGTGTGGTTCATTACTAAGGGCTTCTTGGATGTAGCTTCGCGAAGATATAAAATGTATTTGATAGTGGTCAGTAGGAATTTGGTTTTAATTCGGATGATACTTATAGAATTTGAAGGTTGATATACTTGTTTAATTAAACATTGGTTGTTTTGGGTCAAATCGAATTTGAATGAAAAGAAACAATAATATATACTGAGATTCATAGAATTATTATTGTTATTTATAACTAGATAATCATTTAACTTTTCAAAAGAAACTCGTGGTTTTCTTTTAAGAAGCTAACTAATAAAAACCCGATATTGACATTTGACTAAGACAAATAAATATCAAGAATTTGAGAAGTCAAAAAGAGGATATAATTATATTCTAGAAAAATGTTTAGTTATAGAATCAAATGGAGTAGGTTTTTTTTAAAATACTTTTTAATCCATTTAACTATTTTATAATAGATTATTATTCTATACTATATAATTTTACTAAAGAGTCTTAGACTATCCTTTAATTTTAAGAATATAACAATTTAAAGTCAAACCTTCCACAATTTAATTTATTTACCATCTAATTCCTTATAACTTGTGTAAGGACAAATACATGTAATATTTGACATAATGCCATGTTTTCCTAATTTCTAAAATAAAAGTTAAAAAAAAAAAAAGTTGGTATAATGAAATCTACTCAGCTATATGAGTCATGAGAAAACAACTCTTTCTCTCGAGGTTGAAAAAGGGAGGCGCCGCTGCCGGAACTCCTCCAAAAGCTTGGTGGTCTCACACCGGCCACCGCAATCACGGCTGCGCTGCCGGAAAGTGGACAGTGTTCGCTGCGCGGAGGCCTCCATTTCATTGGTCTCGTCCAAATAAATCTGCCTCTCTCTACACTCCACACTGCAAAACCCCAAATCACCCCTGCAACAATTCCCCGACAAGATTAACTTCTTTTTTTTTTTTTTTCATCAAGTAGAAATATGAACTCTTTTTCATATATAAAAAGAAGATGAATTTGTTGTTCACCTGTACATGTAGATTTCGTTATCAAGATTTAAAGGGGTGAGGCAAAGATGGCAAGATTTGAGGAAGCAATTGTAATGAGAGTTATGGGGTCTAGATTTGAGCAAGAACACGGGTTTAACAACAACGTTCGAATTCCCGGTTGAAATCTTTGTAAGAATTCTGAGGCCTTCATCATCACCACAACTCTCACTTGAGCACTTTTTCTTGCTCCAGATCACTGAAAACATCTTGTTTGAGTGAGAATCTGAGTTTGAGAGAGAGAGAGAGAGAGAAGGATAAGAATGTGAGGTGGATATATAATGGGGATGTATTTGCAGCACGTGGTTTATTAGTACTGGTAGGATATGGTGTCTCTCTCTACTTTTTTCTTCAATTCGATCACTTTTTTTTTTTTTTTGAGTTGATAAGATGTAAATTTCAGCTCACTATATAAATTTATATAAGTAAAAGATTTACTATAAAATTGTGTGTTGCAAGCTTCACTTTTGGGGCCACAAATAATTAGCCACTCGACAACATATGAAACGCAGCAATATATATTCTCAAATTCAAACATAGAAATATATTTGATGGGGGTAGAATGGGCATATTTGTTACTTTCAAATAATATCTAGCAAGACTGCTAGTACAACAGATATTTTCCACAATAAAGACACCTTCAAATATCTTGAAAATGATAAAAGAAACATGGAAATAATGTGTCAATCAATTGGCCATAAATATAATGTTTTCATCTATGGTATAAACGTAAAGATTTGAACTCGTTGTGGGTCGTCCAATAAAAATTAACTAAGTAATTTATATATACAAATTGTTATGCTCCAGAATGGACTAATAAATCTAGACCCATTTTTAAGGAAAAGAAACTCCATCAAGAGGGAAGTTTGATCCAAAAAGGTTGAACTAATCCGAGTGCTTCGAGACTGTTTCGAGGAATTGCAATACCACTATTCCAGAGACTTGCAAAAGGATGCATAGATTGGTGAAAAATCTTAAGAAGGTGGTTACTTTCTAAGTCACCGGACGGCTATAATCGAACCAAGTCGAGTCGAGTAGTGTCATGTTCAAGTTTAATTCATTTAATATCGAGTTGAGCTTCGAATTTTTTTATCGAATATTTTGAAATTCACGAACTTTATCAAGCCTTAATCGAGTCTAAATGAATTTTCTAAATTTATAATATATTTACAATTTTCATTATTATTTTGAAAGAAAAAGCTATTTATTCCAAAAATAATATCATATCTATGCTCAAATTCAAATTTCTCACATTACTAGAAAGATCTATCATTATATGATGAAAATAGTACTTATATAAAATTAATTATCTCATATTTCTTACTAATTTTAGCTAATGAACTAATGGGTCGAATATTATGATGCTTAAGTTTGGTTCATTTAATAAACGAATTCCACTAAATGAGCTCGAACGAATTTTTATCGAGTCGAAACCCGAGTAACTCACGAACAGCCCTAGTCTTAAGTGATCTTAGAAAGATGATTAATTTCATATTAGCATTTAACTCAAGGGATGTGATTATTCATTGTGTTGTATTTATTCACTAAATGCCTATAAATAATTGATATTTAAGTATTTGACGCACTGAAATCTTTTAACAGTACAAAGAGATTAAAAAGCATTTACTTTACTTTCAAATTCACAGGGTGATTCTAAACGCAGCCACATAATTTCTCCTTGCAGCCCCTTATTTTAAAATAATAAAAATATCTTTTAATATTACTATTATACCCTTAAAGCAAAAAATTCTAATTAAACTTAAATGTGTGAAAGTGATTTTTTTTAATATAGCCCATATTTTCGAACTTTAAAAAATTTACGAGCCACAGTTATAAAAGCTACTGCATCCTCTGCCGTCAAGCACATTACCATTCCCCATTTTTTATTTGAATGCAATGCTCAGAATTAATACAATTATTTGATTAAATTATGAAAATTACAGGTACTCTTGCAAGCAAGGTGAGGGGAAAATCAGATCCTAAGTTTTCTTATGGGTGGATTTGATCGATTAATCTATCATAAGTTTTCCAACTAAAAAAAAAATCAAATAAATTGCAGATTTCCTTGTGTTGAATCTTTTCTAACCACCAAATTAAACATATCTATAATTTTGAAAATGGTTGATAAACATGAATAAATTTAGTTTCGTTTTTTTGTTGTATAATTATTTTGATCTTTTGACTATATAACACGTTATCTATGGATTCCTCCAAAAATTTCTCCCATTAATAATTTTTCTGCAACAATTTTAGTAATGATTTAGGAAAGCTATGTGTAAAATCTTAATGATTTCAAATGAGTTGCTCTGCAACAATACCTCCAGTCTGTTATCAATTTAATACTGATTGAATGAGGTATTGGTGAAGGGGGCTATGTTATTAAAAATATATTTCTTATTTGTTTGGTGTATTTTAAATTGGAGAAATAAGGGTAATATAGTAATATAAGATAATAATTTTATGTTATAAAAATAAAGGGCCTTTATGGAGAAAAAATGTGGATGCGTTTAGAATTACCTAAATTCACATCCAAATCTCTCACCAGAACACAATTTTAATTCCATTTTAAATATTTTTTCTCTTTATAATTAATAACCAAATTATTTTACTAATATTTGACCATCAACACAAATCATTCTCTATCTTTAGAGATAGAAGTTCATGACTGCAGCTTTGTACCCTTCATAATATTTGGGTTTTCCAATGTTAACAATAAACAACATAAACACTTAGGACAAATTAGACTACAAAAATCCTCTGAAATTATCAAAGCTCAATTTATTTATTTATTAATCTGGATTCTTCATGGCTTCCAAACTTGATCAATCTCTTCATCTTTCCCATGATTTTAAAGCATTAAATCGCATAGTTTTTTCGTACTTTGACAAGAAGATGATCATGCTCAAACTCGAACTCAGAACCTTGCATTGAAAGAAAAACTCTTGTGTACAATTTTGAGGATACTACTTTTTAAAAAGTAGCATAGAATCCTACTTCTAACACAACTTAATTCACAACTTGTGATGTATAAGACCAAAAACAACCACCAATCCCATGATAAGAGAGTGATCAATATGAGGCTCAACCACCATTGTCAACACATCTTCTCCAAGAGCAACTCCACTTGTAGTAATCTTTCTCTTCACCTATGAAAAAACATACATTATAAACTCTCTCATCAGAAACTCCCAATAAAAAATAAAATTATTTTATTCATGTAATAAGACTGAAAGTCACCTCTGCAACAAGCCCACCACAAGTGTCAACTATTCTACAAGATTGCTTAGAACTTTGATTTTCCATTTGGTATTCACATATCATGCCATCATCTAGCTTAACCATAGCTTTGCAAAATGTGTAGCCTCTCAAAAACCCCAGAATCATTCTGATTCCCATGAGTTTTCGCACTTGAAATGCCGGCTTCTCTTTGCTAGATCTGTATCCCTTCCATGTTGCAAACAGGGAGAATTTCTGATAAAAACATGTTCTGAATTATTACAAAGGAAAAAAAAAACTCAAAATATGAATGATCAATGAAGCAAAATAAGGCCATGTGGAGATCTGATCTCTATTTGATTTGGCTCTTACCTTTTTAACTAGAGTGAATATGACTTCGCCTGTGACATCCATGATGCAGACTTGGTTAGTGCATTTGCTGGAATAGTTGTCGACCCGACAGACGATACGGCCGTCGGAGTCGAAAACAGCACAGCCATGGCTGCTCATGATCAGGGACTTCATCCACAGAGTGAACACTTCTTGCTTTGATGAAGTTGAGGAAGCAACCAGCTGTGGATGCACCTTAGCCATGTCAAAAACTTTTCTCTTTGCCTTTTCTTATTTAGAACTGCGAGACTCAAGGACCCTTTTGAGATCTTGTTTGGGTCAGTACTGATTTATGATGAAACTACATGTGAGATCAACTTTGGCCTTGTAAATATAAAACACACAGTGACCTAAAAAGAAGCCTCAAGTGGGGGAGAGAGAGAGAGATGCATGCATCATACTTTTGTCCTGACTGAACATTGTATCTCTCTCTCTATGGGCTGCAGTTTTGTTTGGACAAATATGGATCTATGTTTGACATACGTTTTACCTAGATGATCACCACCTTCCATTGTTTGGTGATTTCTATGAAACGTTATTCAAACATAAATATAATTAATAATTGGTGATTATATATTTCAACATAACAAGAAAAGTATAATCAAACACATATCTTGAGAAAAAAAAAAAACTGTGGGATCAAGTGGTTTTGGACAAGGAATGAAGATGGAATGCTTCATCTTGGAAGTTAGTGGCTCACTTTTTCATAGTTTAGAGCTCTCATACAAGTTGGATGGCCTGAAAATTGTAAGTTATTGCAGTTTTTTGTATTATTGAGCAGATCAAGGCTTGGAACTTGATATCATCAAATTAAAAGGCTAATATTTACATATTCCAAATGTCGTCACCTTTGTCATGCATTGTTTGGATTGGTATCATCCACGTAAGCACAGCATCTCAACTTGACCCCATCTCTGTGTACTTAAGAAACTAGTGCCCAGCTTTTGTAAGAAATTAAATACTTTAGATTAATACTGACAATTTTGTACACAATACTATAATCAAATACGAACCCTGCACACGATGATAATGGGTTGAAACATGATATGACCTATTAAATTTTAAATATGAACTCGACAGGACCCATAAAATTTGAAACACAAACATAATAATTTTCTGTTAAGAATCCAAAAACTCGATCTAATAACATGGACACAAAATTTTTAAGAAAATTATAATAAATAACACTAACACAATACGAAAATTTTATATTTTTAATAAATTAATACTATAATAATCCAACATAAACTCTGACACGCACAATAACATTTTTGACAAGCACAAATTACCTAACATACTTGAGACATTGCAATGTCTTTCATATACGCCTATTTCTAATAGGTGTTTGAATTACATGTATAAAGTTTTATTGCTTCAAATATGAACAACTTAAAATCTTTGGATCAAGATGAAATAAAGTAAATTGGTTCAACATCGATATTATTTTCTTCGAGTCGCCTCAAAAAAACAAAGGCAAAGTCTCAGATGAGACGGTCTAATCATTTTTATTATGAGTCGAATTTAATGAAATGGTGTATTTCTTTATTGCAAATGATGTTTCACCATTTTTATTGTGATATTAGCAATGTTGTAAAACGCAGCCGTGGCGGCCGCCTAGTCGGCGCTAATGCGCCAGGCGGCCCCTGGCCGCGCCAATAAGCCCCTCATCGGTGCATTAGTCGCCGGTGACCGGAGAAATTCAAATCTCACTTTCCGGCGGCAGGTTTCTTCTCCTATATTTTTCCTCTGTTTCCCATCCTTCAATACTTTAAACACTTATTCTAAATTTAAGACTTAGATTTGTAGAAACCCACTGTAAATGTGTGGAGAAATTTTTTCCAGAGCCTTCAATCGGCATTGACCCGTGAGAAAGAAGAAGAAATGTTGATGATTTGACAATTTCAAACTTTATAGGATAGGAAATAGGTTAGGCAAAGGAGAGAGAAGGCTTTCACGTGGGTGAGGGTGAGTGGATAGGTTGGGAAGAGAGAGAAAAATAAATTGATTATTAATATAAAATAAATACATATAATATAAATATTATGATTTTCCGGCCTAGTACCGATTAGGTGCCGATTAATCCCCGATTAGGTAATCTAGGCGCTAGGCGGCCCTCCGGCGCCCGACTAGCGCCTAGCGATTTTTACAACCATGGATATTAGTTTAATGAAATGATGTATTTCTTTATTGCAAATGATGTATTTCTTTGTTGCAAATAATGTAATTCTTAAAAATGAAATGATGTATTTAACTTATTGAAATGATGTATTAAGGTCCGTCTCATAATAAAAAAATAGTGAGACCGTCTCTCATGAGACCAACTCAAAAACAAATACTCCCTCCGTCCCGGGACAGTCGCAATGTTTTCCTTTTTGGTCCGTCCCGGGACACTTGCAACGTTTCCATTTTGGGTAAGTTTTAACAACTTAATTATACACTAATTGTACTTAATTAAAACATGAAAATTCCTTTTTTTTTAAAAAAATTAAACTTTTAATTTTTTAAAATAAAAATAAAACTAAATTACCCTTCCCACCCCACCCCCCCCCCATTCTCTCCCCCCCCCCCCCCCCCCCCCCTCTTCTCATTTTCATTCAACCCTAACCTCCGCCGCACCTTCGTCTTCTTCGTCCCTCTCGTCGATGGCTTCCTCCGACGGCTGGTTCAGCACACGTCGGAGACGAAGCAAATCGCGGCCTAAATACTCCCTCCCATCACCCCGTATCTCCTATTTCTCCTATTCGGGTTCTGAAAACCCTAATCCCTACCTAAATTGTTCACGGGCACCGGTGCCTGACAGTGAGGGTTGGATAAACCCTCGAGCGTCCCTAATCGCCTCCGTTGATAAATGGCAGGGGGATTTCATCACCCCCTGCTGTGGCTCTTCCGATCTGTGATGTTCGCCACCCCCTGCTTTGGGTTTTCCGATCTCTGATGTTCGCCACCCCCCCCGCTGCGATGACTGAGCCCAGGAGCAATGGGCTGGAAGGAGGCAACGTCGATGCACTTGTGGGATCTGTGGCCGTGCCCGACGGCGATATTCGATACCCGGCTGGTATCTCTGATCTCGGTTCTTCTTTTATTCGACCTATTCATGCTAGCGAACTCCCTATTGTCACTGATTCTGAAGTTTGTCGTGATTTGGGTTGGGATTTTGTGGAAGAATTCGAATAAATTTGGTAAAAGATAATGCATGTTCATATTTATGGTACTGCATTTGTCGATTACATATTTATGAGTTTATATGATGTCGATTACAAAAAATTAGACTAAACTAGACTGCTACACATCATATATCCAGTGCCTGTCTGATTTCTGTCATCTCCATGTTATGCTGATCTGAGATATATGTGATGCATTCCAATATGAGTTCTTTTGGGACTTCCAATGTGTGTGGTAATGTGTTCGATCTGCGTAGTGCTCCTTTGCTCATGTGTGGTATCTTGTATGCATTTGAGCCTCTCACCTTCATGATCTCTATTAGGCATGCTTGTAGTGTGATGAACACATCATTCAATGTTGTGGCTGACAACTTTGCATATGAATCTTCTACTGCATGAACTAGTTCATCCACTGTTTTGCTTGCACTCTCATACTGAAGTGACTGAATTGCTCTGAACCACCCCAAATCGTTTACATTGCAATCTGGTGAATTGGGGGGCTGTTGTTTGAGCTTGATGTTAAACCCTTGCCCACATGCTGCATCTCTAAATTGTTGATCATCATCTTGAATATGTGGCCTTGCATTGTCATGCTGGATATATATCTCTTTGCTTGCTCCTTCTGGCCACTTGCTCTTGATTGCTAGTATTATCTGTCATTACATAAGATCAATGATGTCTAGAGCTGAGAAGAACAATGAATTTGTGCCTGTGTG